>JAKCPI010029478.1:0-29118 GCA_023213315.1 Euborellia annulipes | reverse complement strand
AAAATCGGAGGCTTTGATTTTTGGCTGCTCCTGCTCCCTTCCTTGTGTTCAAAAAAATTCACGATCTGACATCATTTCAACATCATTTCGGATAGAAAAAAAATTCCAGAATCTAGTGCTTGTTAAATAAAGCAAAGGAAATAAAAGAAAAATTCCATAGTGTTATTAATAACAAAACGTGTCTCTATAATTACAAGCCGGGATTAAATCGAACGTGATGATTACGTAAGCATTCCGCAAATAGGCATCTAAATTCAATTAGACTTGGTATTAATTAAAAAAAACAAATAGATTTCCCATTGAGGCAACTAAATAAAAAAAAATCAGGCTAAATTTGTGAAAGTTTTTTTCTCGTCTTCTTTTAATTTAATCAGAATAAAAAACACCTGCTAAAAGAGATAGAATCAATCAATTTAATACAAAATATTCATCCTTTAATTAAGAATTGATTGAATTTTATATACGCCAATGCCCGCCTTTGACGGAAAAAATATGTGAATTTAAACGTCATAGATGTGAAAAGATATTTTTAAATTATTTGTTTATACAACAATAACATCAAACAAGCAAAAAAAGAAATTAAAACAATTAAATAAAACTAATTATTTTAATAATTATCGCATTATTAAATAATAATGATGGAATATTTTTTATTATTAAATAAAAATATAAATTTATTTTCATTGTTGTTAATTAAGAATTGATTGAATTTTATATACGTCAATGCCCGCCTTTGACGAAAAATATGTGAATTTAAACATCATAGATGTGTGAATGGAATTTTAAAATTATTTGTTTATACAACAATAACATCAAACAAACAAAAAGAAATTAAAACAATTAAATAAAACTAATTATTCTTATCTATTATTGCATTATTAAATAATAATGATGGAATATTTTATTATTAAATAAAAATAAAAATTTATTTTCATTGTTGTACAATTTTATTTTAATATATATTTTACATAAATACAATTGTAAAGGGGAATTTTTTTCGCCAAATATCGAAGGTGCCAGCAGTCACGCCAGATTTTTTTTGTTTCGTTTTATAACTCGTACTTAGCAGGTTGATGAACTCAATTTAAAATAAATTTTATCAATTGATTGATAAATAAACAATAAATAGCCTCTACTCCAAGGGGCAGAGGGATTATGCAAGCTAATTTAATAAATTGTTTTTTATTATAATAATAATATATTCAATGATTAAAAAGCAAAAAAAAAAAAAACATTCGTATTCTAATACAATGGAAAACAAAAAAAAAAAAAGTATGTATATCCTTATCATCAAGGTCAACAGACATTTCCTATCCAAGTAAGTAAATTTAAAAACAACGCGTTGGAAAAATTAACAAGTTTAAAAAATAAAAATAAAATGAAAGAGGGGGAGGGGGCTGATTATTGAGCTAATTTTTTAAATGATTTGTTTATATAACAACAATATCAAAAACAATTAATTAAATAAATAAAAATATTATTTTTAACAATTATGAAATTAGAAATATTTATTCAAATAAATAATTTGAGAAAAAAAATTTTTAAAAGAAGAGGGGGGGGCTGATTATTAGGTTAATTTATAAATTATTTGTTTATATATAAAACAACAATAGGATTAAATAAACAAAATATTAAAACAATTAAATAAAAAAAAAAAAAAATTATTTTTAATTATTTGTTTATATATAAAACTTTTTTATTATTTGCACCAAAAATTCTATCATTAACAACCACATTTACTACTCATTTAAGAAAACCGGCCATATTTGTTTTGATTAAAAAATATAAAGAGTGCCCAAATTGAGAATAAATAAATGTTACTTAAATGTTAAATTGTATTTTAAAAAGTACACAAATTTCCCTTTATTACAAAAACTAGATAATTGGGTAATATGATTAATTACAAAAATATGTAATAAATTATAACAGAGGGTACGCAATATAAAAAAATTTACGGTTTCATTCATTTTAATAGAGAAAAAATTGGAAATACGTTGTTTTCTTATTATATAGAGACGCTCTCCCGCACTTGTAAGTAGTACGTTTTTCTTTGGCCGGCTCTCTTCTTATTATATATTATATACGCTGCGCTCCGCTCTTGTAGGTAATACGTTGTTTTCTTATTATATAGCCGCTGCGCTCCGCACTTGTAGGTAGTACGTTGTTTTCTTATTAGATAGAGACGCTGCGCTCCGCCCTTGTAGGTAATACGTTGTTTTCTTATTATATATTATATACGCTGCGCTCCGCACTTGTAGGTAATACGTTGTTTTCTTATTATATACGCTCCGCTCCGCACTTGTGGGTAGTACGTTGCGGGTTTTTCTTATTAAACCTTTTTTTTTTCCCCCTATTTTTTTTTCCCTTGGTTTGTTTTTTTCCCTCCTGATAGACGCTGCGCTCCCCACTTGTAGGTAGTACGTTGTTTTCTTATTATATAGGCCGGTGCGCTCCGCACTTGTAGGTACTACGTTATTTTTTTAGTATATAAGGATTATTTGTATTATGTTTTTATATTAGTTTTATTCATATTATGTTATTGTATTAATGTTTTTATATTATTTTTTATGACTCTTATTTATATTATGTTTTTTTTTAATGTTGTTTTGTTTATTGTAGTGTTTTTTACATTGATTTGATTTGATGTTATTTATACGTATTATTTTTTCAATGTATTGTATGATATTGTGTACATAAAAGGTATATACCTAATGAAAAACTAAATTAAATTAAATTAAAAAAAAAATGAAATATTTATTGAAATAAAAAAGAAACAATAATGGAAAATTTATTTTTATTGTTGAGCCATTTTATTTAATAAATATTTTTATTTAATAATTAATTATTATTTAATAATTAAATTTAATAACAATTAATAATTTTATTTATTTTTTTTGGAGACTTTTGTAAGAGAAGAAATGAGAATTGCTAAAAAGGGACCAGGAATTGTGAGCCCTGATGTTGAAATTGGCCCTATAACTTTATCGTTCTGCCCTTTAAGCAACGCTATTGGATTGTTAAAGGTATTTATTCCAATCTTTATTAAACCATAAGTGAAGCAATTCAATTCCTACTAGAATATTTCTTTTTAGAAGAAGAAGAAGAAAAGGGCAAAAGGATGGATGGATGGATGGCAAACTCAACTGCAACAAAGAGAGAGAAAATACATTTGATTAAAGGCATCATGTATGCATGTATGCATGCATGTCCGTATCAATTGCCTCTTTGCTATGCTAAAGGTCACAACTTCCTTTTTTTTCTCTCTCTCTAATTATCAATATTTGATGATTTCTTATCAACGTGTTGGAGAGTCCAAAGAGACAGCCGAACGATGAAGTGGCTGTCCAAGGGAGGAAGGGCCCGCCGAAGGTGGGTAATGTGCATTATTATTTATTCTTTTGTCTTTGTTATTTTCTCTTACCTCTATATATAGAGACAGAAAGTATTGGATTCATGTCAAAAATTCGATGTCGAGATTTTGATGGATATACACGTTTTGAGGTACCCTGAATTCAAAAAAGTGCTTTTCGCGACATGGTCTGTCTGTCTGTTCAATTTTAAGCATGAAGGAATTGAGCTAGGAGGTTGAATTTTTATATTCAAGTTAGGCACCCCCTGGGACGTGACACGAAGCTTTTGAACAAAATCGACCAAAGAGTACTAGTACTTTACTGATGCACTTTTTCAGTTTTTTTCGATTTTCTCAAAATTCGCTCCAACGATTTTTTTTTTAATTCAAAAATCAATTATTTTTTAGATGTTGTTTAAAATGTATATTCTCATTTTGTCATTGAAATCTTCTGAAGACCACTTTACTCTTGTACTCCATAGAGAAGATAAGAGAAGTGGTTGCCATGGTAACAAAATATAAATATTTTCCCATACTTATAAATTTTACATCTTGAATTCTAATATATCGGCGGAAACTAAAAACACAAAAATCTGGGTGTGACAAGCACAGAACACAACTTTCGACTACAAAAGGTAAGAGAAAGTTGTGTGCTGTGCGCCTGCCAGTCACACCAGATTTTTCTCTATTGTTTGATCTATGAGCAATTCAAAAGAGCTTTTTATCTACAATCAACAAATTCTTCTTTAACTATTGACAAAATAAATAGATAAAAGTTAAGATAAATTTGCACTTGCCAAAAGTGGGTTAGCCTCCTGTTATCTGAAGAAGACGTGACCGAAACGTTCAATTAAAGAAAAAAAAATCTGTTCTATAGTGGCAACACGAATATTTTGAGTGATAGCAAATTCATTTTTAGAGAGTCAAAAATTTGATAGAAATACACGTTTATTTTTGAGTGATTGATATGTTGAATCCTTGTGCCGGAAACTAAATATAATTCGATACATCAAATCTGGTGTGACTGGTCGCACAGCACACAACTTTCACACCAGATTTTTCGTATCGACATGTATTTAGTTTCCGCAGATATATTAGAACGCAGCAACGCACCTTTGGGGTGCCGTTGATTTCAAAAGGTTGGGAAACACTCGCATGGCCTATTGGTCCTTATTAAATTGCAATAACAATCTAAATTTGTTGCCCTGAGGATGGTCTGACCGAAACGTCGAAGTAATTAACAACCTCAATCTAATCGCTGTGTCCAATTGATTTTTTTTTTTGTTTCGTTTACGTTAAATATTATCATAGTCCCTGTCTATTCAATGGAGTGAGTTTTATCCAAATAAATAAAATAATTACACAAAATAGATTGGCGTTACGTGATAGTGAAGGTCTGACGTGCATTCTTTGACCTTGGACACTTCCGATAAATTATTATTATTTTAATTTCGGTTTGGTCCTTCGGCTCTGCATCTCTGAAGAGTCTGTCTCTACTGAGGTACTTAATTATCAGCAGAATTATTCTCACGGGAATCGTGAAAGCAATTCAATCAACATGAGGAGAAAGAGATTCACTCCCCAGGAAACAAAAAGATCATATTACTTGGCCTACTATCTACATGCCTCCCTTCAATTGGATATTTCTAAATTTTATTTCTATTTCTATCTATATTTTCTATGTAAATTTTAGGAAAAAAATCTGGTGTGGCAAGCACAGAACACAACCCAAGGGAACGAGAAAGTTGTGTGCTGTGCGACCAGTCACACCAGTTTTTTATAAATTATTTCTTTATTAACTTCACAAAACTTTCCATGTAACAGGTCTATTATCTAAATTGGGTGTTAAAAGTAGTCAAAGTAATAACACCAGCGTTAAATTCTCTAAAACCAAGTTCTAACAGCGACGTTAACGACAAAACTGTCAAAATCATAACCTTACTTTTTAGGTAAAAAGACGCCTTAAACACGGCACCCTAGACATGACATTAATTTTTAACACTTTTGGCTAAATTGTTAAAGTTTTTGCAGCAATTAGAGACTCTGATTTGCTGCCTATCTGTCGGATAAATTTGCTAGATGACTAGAACTGAAGCAACCGGCCGTTAATTGAATAATTCCCCCCCCCCCCACCCATCCGGGTAATCATGAAATGTTGAAATTTTAAATAAACATTTATCCTAATAAAAAGAGCGCAAATCCTCATTATAATAATTCATTCATTCATTCATTCATTGATAATTCATTTGTTTTTATATTCATTGATGATTGGCATCATCAATTAAATTAGCTAATGAAATATTCAAATTCTACTACGCGACTGTATTCCGTAGCGGGATCAATAAATTGTGCATTTAAGGGCGTTCAAGAGCGACGTTAAAAAAAACTAGACTATTATAAGGAATTTTTGTTTTAAATAAATTAAATTCATAAGAGATTATTGGGATTATCGAGCTATAATTTGTTTAATGACTTATTAACAAATTATCGTAATTAATTTTTTTGTTATCAAGCAAATACAAAAAAACAATCTGTCCCAATAATCTTTAATTTTTGTTTAAATTTAAAAATGAATTTATTGTTATTATTAATCACATATTAATTAAGAAATTTTTAAAATAAGCTTAGATGATTTATTTAAAAATCAAATGTCAAATTAGTTCAGCATTCTTGCAATAGATGGCAGGCTAGTCTATCAGCCGATCCCCTAATAGCCTATATTTATATATTTTTATGCTTTTATAAAAGATATATAATATATAATAACATTTATTGTTAAAAGATCAATGAAAATCAACCAAATATTATTAGCTACCATTCTGACATCTCTTGGCAAATTTTTGAATTACTTTATATTTGGGCATACTTTTTATGACACACTTATCGGGAAATTGAAATTTCCCTGAAGAAGGCAGACCGAAACGTTGATATTAAATAATGAAAAAAAAGAGAAATTGTGAATGTTGCTCTAATATTTAGATGTAGTTAACTGGAATTTCCCATCGTCGTTGGGAATTTCTCTCTCCCAAGGGAGATTTCCATTTATTAATTAATTAATTACGATCTCCCTTCTCTTCTCTTCTCTGGCTTCAAATAATCATAAAAACGTTATTTCCTATTCATTAAAGAAGGTTCTAAATTCAATATCACATACGAGGATACCTGCATACAAACAAGTATTAACATGTTATCAATCCTAGACTTTCTCGGATATTCAGGTCATAAAGACCTGAGAAATGCAAAAGGATATACATAGGAAAAATTATTGCCATGGTAACAAAAAATTTTCATTTATACATATAATTCGCTGATGTCCGTCTGTCTGTCTGTCACGCTCTATTTAGGCAACTTTCCGTAATTTTGAAATGAAATTTTATATGCATAAAGAGGACCTTCTCGGGATTACAAGAAAATTATTTTCATCCCGAAATTTCTATAACTTTTTGAGTTATTAATTCTTAAAGTTACGATTATTTCTCCCATAGGAAATGTACAGGGAAATATTTATGTATTCTTTTCATTTGTGTATTCCATGAATGTAAACAAATCCTCAAGCAGGCACTGGATTGGAATGGAATAATAATAATTCCCTTTGCATAAGTAAGAAGAAAAGGCGAGGGTCCGCCGCAGGCTGGCCCGAACCAGCTGGCGGGGGCGAAATCCCCCGGCCAGGTGCGAAGCCTGCCGATGGCTAGTGTTTATAAATTTGACATCTTGAGTTCTAATATATCGGCGGAAACTAATAAAAACAGTCTGGTGTGACAAGCACAGAACAACCACCCATCAAGGGGAAGGATGAATGAAATGTAACAAAACCAACCCGAAGATGACCTCTCTAATTGAGTAAGTATCAATAAAAAAAGCAATTTCCTGTGTGAAATTACAAATACGAAATTCTGACACAAATAAAATAAGAGAAAGTAAGAAAAAAAAAAAATTAAAAATTACATAGCATATTTGACGATTATATCTAATTTCGTTTTGAGGAGTCAACCAGAACCAACAGCATTGTAATAACAAAGACAACAAGAGGAATTGACATGAAATTTAAATGAAAGTTGTGTCCTGTGCTTGTCACACCACCAGATTTTTGGGATTGACATTATGTGTTGTTATGAAATACAAGAGTAAAGTGTGCTTCAAACAATATTAAGGGCAAAATGAGAATATAGATTTTAAAAAGCATCTAAAAAATAATTGATTTTTAAATTTTAATCAAAATCGTTTGAGCGAATTTTAAGAAAATCGAAAAAAACTGAAAAAGTACATCAGTAAAGTACTAGTACTCTTTGGTCGATTTTGTTCAAAAGCTTCGTGTCACGTGTCATGGAGGTGATTAACTTAAATATAAAATTTCAACCTAATAGCTCTTTTCGTTCTTGAGATATTATGTTCATTTTTGCGAGACCCACTTTTTTTTAATCCGAGTATCAAAATCTCGTCATCGAATTTTTTTTGACATAAATCTAATAATTTATTTAAATAAATTAACATATATAGGTAAGGGAAAGTAAAGTTAAAAAGATTGTGTGAATGATTCAAGTAGTGTGATTGTTGTGTGTCTGAATGAGAAAAAAATCAACAATGACTAATTGTATGATAAAAAATAAATAAACATTGTAAGACCAGAGCCACCAAGATGATCGCACGGCGGGGGTGATGAAACATTTAATTATCTAACGAACAATTTATTTAAATATCAAATTTCATTGTCTGTCAATTAAATGAAATAATTAATAAAGAAAGAAAATAATTAAACGTAGCCAGAATATATCGACCCTATTATTTGTTTATTTATATTTTTAGTTAGCCCTATTTCGTGTCTGTTATTCTTTTCGTGTTAACAGGTGATTTTGTGTGTTTTTTTTTTTTTTTTTAATTTTATAAATAAAAAAAAAAAGAAAGTGTTTACTCTCTGCGTGTTGGTTTGATCAATATATTAATAGATAATCCACACGAGTTGATTGACATAACCTCAATTAAATGAAGAAAAAAAAAAAAAAAAGCAAATCAATCGCCTTACAGAAAACGAAAATAAAAATCAACTTCTCAATCAAGACTGTCGAAAATAAATAAACATATGTGGAAACTTTAAAAAATAAAAATCCCCAAATGGGGAGATTGATATTTACAGCCATAAGAAAGCGGTTTTGGGAAAAATAAAGAAAAATAAGCAACATATGAATGGGTGGCCTAGATGAAGAAGGCTGTTGAACGCCTTGATATAGAATTTCCTACACTAATAAAAGCATGTAAATTCTAAATAATTAAATTAATTAAATAAATAAATATAAAAAACAGAGGTAGAACTCTCGCTTCTTTAAAATAAACAACCATTTCTAATTTCATTTTAAAAAGGAGCCGAAAGTGGATTGTGTAGCTAGTACTATACTTATTTAAAAAAAAAAATCTCTAATTTATTTTTCAATTTCTATAAAAGTTAAAATTATTAATAGAATTAAACGATAAGATCTTTATAAAGTTTCGATTAGCCGGCAGAGAATTTAAACTTGGATATTTTTAAAACACATATTGATCACGAAAACACAAAACACACACACACACAACACGAACTCCTATTAAGAACTATTAAATAGCTAATTGTTTTTGTACTGAATGTACCCTTTCTATACTCTTTGGATTGGTTAAGATGTCAATCAACGCTCTCTGCATTTGAGAGCCAAAAAAAAGACAGACGATATTTTATTACTGCTGTGTAATCCCCTTGGGTATTATTTAAAGTGAGGTTATTGTAATTATTTTAAATATTCAATTGTCGATTTGGAAGTTAATCAAGTTATTAAAATATTTAATTTGGTTTTAATTATTGTATTATTTATATATTATGACGTTTAATTGATTGTTGAATTTATTCGATTGTTAACTTAAAAATAAAGAGAATAGAGAGGTTATATGAAAATCACTTTTATTTGAGATTAAAATTAATCAGAAAATCATCATCTAATCATTAAATGATTAAAATTTTATTAATAGATAAATCAAGTTAACCTAATTTAATGATTGCACATTTAAAAAAGATGCTTTTTAGAGGAAATGTACAATAAATAAACGACGTATTGGTTCTTGATGGCAGGAATTTAAGATAAACAAAGTTTATTAGAAATGGCTATAGACGTTGTTTTTTAAGTATTTGAATTAAGGAGTTAATCATAATGACTAAATACCAAATGGTATAAAAAGAGAAAATTGCTTTTCATGTTTTGTCTAATATTTGATAAATTCATTGTTTTTTAAAATGTCTGATGATGGCCCATATGTTGGCCGAAACTCCTCTTTCTCAACATTTCTAAATAGAAAACTTTGTTTGTTTGTTTTTTTTTAATTCCTGCCATTGACAATTCTATCAACTTAATCCACAATTGGACTGTTGCTAAAAACAAATTAAATTTGTTTGGAAAGAAAACACTCGGCGATATGTTTCAATATATTTCACTTTATTGCAGTCCAAATTCACTATTCTCACTTTTTACTGTATTTTATTTTTTGATTTTTTGATCTCCTCGTTCAAATGTAACCAAAATATTTATAAACTCCAGCCGAGACATTTGTTGTCAATCAATCAATGTATATTTGTGAGATTATCGAAATACCAGAAGGAATATAAACAAATTTTATGTTAACTGATTCTGTGAGTCCTTCTTTTAATAATTATCCCTTGAACGCAGACGCATTACTAGGAAATCGAAAATTGTTTTTAATCAAAAAAGATCATCTTTTTATTATTTATTAATTTAAACAAAAAAAGTTTCTCATATTTTAATAAATAATTTATTTTAATTATTGAAATATTTATATATTATGACGCTCAAGTGATTGTTGATTTTTTTTTTATTCGATTGTTAACCCAAAATAAAGAGATATTATTTAATTTTGAGATTAAAATTAATGATCGAATCATTCAATGATTAATAAATAGATTTACTTACCAGAATGGTTTTGTTATTAGGATGGCCGTATCACCGCATTACACCAAATTCCAAAATGAACACGCACACACATACACACACACACAAAAACACAGAGGACACTTTTGATTTCAAATAAACACAAATCACTGATGCCGCATGACTCACGAGAGCGAGAGAGAGAGCGAGAAGGGTTAGAGGACGGTTGTTGACCGGAGACTTTTGTACAAGTGAGTGAGTGAGCGAGACAGCGAGAGATTGTTATTAGACAGAGGAGAGCTGCCTGCTGACTGGCGGCTGCTTGGCAATTCAACTGAGAAATAAGTGAGCCTAGCGCCGCCATCGGACAAACAGAGAATTACATCCCCCCCACTCTCTCTCTCTCTCTCTGTACCAACCCTTTGCTCTTCCTCTCCTCGCAATCAATTTATTGCATTTCACTGCAGTCAGTATTGCAACTAAAAAGAAAATTACCTTGCATTTAATTAATTACTAGCCGCTCGGCCCGTCTTCCGCCCCCCCCCTCCTGCGGCGGACCCTCGCCTTTTCTTCTTAATTATGAAAAGAAAATTATTATTATCCCATTCCAATCCAATGCCTGCTTGAGGATTTGTTTACATTCATGGAATACACAAATGAAAAGAATACATAAATATTTCTCTATACATTTCCTATGGGAGAAATCGCAACTTTAAGAATTAATAACTCAAAAAGTTATAGGGATTTCGGGATGAAAATAATTTTCCTCTAATCCCGAGAAGGTCCTCTTTTATACATATAAAAGACAGACAGACAGATAGGCAGACGGACATTATCGAATTACACTGGTCAACACGACTTTTGAGTCTGGCTTCTTCATATGAAATTTTTGTTTCTCCCACTCTAAAAATAAATGTAAAAATAATTTTTTTGATCAAAGTTTGCTTTTGTAGAAATTAGAGCAATTTTTCAAAGAAGACCGGACATGTTTATATCTCGTAAACTAAGCATATTTTGTGCACCATAGTACCATACAAAGTTGTAGAGCATTAAATTTGTTAAAATTTGGTTGTTAAAACGAATATGTAGACTAAATATTAACCGAGGTACGGCCGATCAAAGTTAGACCATGTTTCTCGAATGTAAAACATAGAGAGCCGTTTCTAGGTTAATATTGAGTTTACAAATTTGATTTATCAACCAAATTTTAGAAAATTTAATACTCTACAATTTTGTATTTTACTGTGGTGGAAAAAATATGTTTAGTTTTCGAGATACCGGTATAAGCGAAAAACTGAAGAAAGTCTCAAGTTTCTCGAAATATAAAACAAATAGAAACTTTGATAGACCGTATCTCGGTTAATATTGGGTCTAAAAATTCGTTTTATCAACCAAATATTAGCAAATTTTATGCTCTACAACTTTCTAATATATTATGGTGCACAGAATATGCTTAGTTTACGAGATATAAGCGAAAAACTGAAAAAAGTACACAAATTTTGAGTTTTTTTTTATTTTTTCAAACCTCTGTACCAATTAAACAAAAGCAAACTTTAAAAGCTAAAAATGGAAATTTAAGTGTTTTTTGGTGCCTAGAATCAGAATTCCAGCATTAGGACAGAAACCCAAAAAAAAAATCTTTTTTTGTTGACCTGTGTTGTTTATATAGATAATTAATCTCTATATATTTTCAATTTCAATTTTGCGAACTTTTGTCAATTTATATGCAAAGAGAAAAGAACCAGGCAGTCCGATGATTTTATTTAAGCCATTTGGATACCAGATGGCTTAAATAGAAATGCCTGAACCCCAAATACATTTATTAATTACAACGGTTATCGTCAAAGTCTTAAATGGCCTAAGTTGCCGAAAAGGCAGTGTGAATGTGTGTGTGAGTGTGAGTGTGAATGAGAAAAAAGTGTGAATGTTTAAAAAAAAAAAAAAAAAAAAAAAAAAAAAGAGAAAAGAAGGGAAGATTATAAAAATTAATATATTGATATTTAAGGAATTGTTACAGATTCAGTTAGAGATCTAGAGAATCTATTATATATATAATTAGCTAATGTCTGTCTGTCTGTCTATCACGCTCTATTTAGGCAACTTCCCGTTAGAATTTTGTAATGAAATTTTATATGCATAAAGAGGACCTTCTCGAGATTACAGGAAAATTATTTTCATCCCGAAATTCTTGTAACTTTTTGAGTTATTAATTCTTAAAGTTGCGATTTCTCCCATAAGAAATGTATAGAGAAATATTTATGTATTCTTTTCATTTGTGTATTCCATGAAAGTAAACAAATCCTCAAGCAGGCACTGGAATGGAATGGAATAAAATAACTTTGTGTGGCCCTCGGGGCATGGCGTAGAGGTTAGCGTGCTAACCTCGTATACCAAACGTCGCGGGTTCGGACCCCAGGCAGTCCGATGATTTTATTTAAGCCAATTGGATACCAAATGGCTTAAATAGAAATGCCTGGACCCCATATATGTATATTAAATCAATAATGGTTATCGTCTAAAGTCTTAAGTGGCCTATGTTGCAAAAAGACTGTGGATGTTTACCAAAAGCTTTTTTTTTTTTGGAATGGGTGCATAAGGTCCGAAGACCTATAATGACCAATAGTCACATGCAGCCAGGAAGAAAATAAAAACAAAAGGAGAAGCATTTCAGCTCTTGGCCTCTACCCCTAGTTTATGGGTTCAAAATTTCAAAACAATTGAACAAATAGTTTTTGAGTTTTCGTTGACGAAAAAAATTACCACAGACATACACACACACACACACACACACACACACACCCCCACACAGACACACACACACACACGACATCATTCCAAAAACTTCTTAAATGGATTCAGGGGACCTCAAAACGCATTTTGGCAGCTTCAGAAAAATTTCGATTTTTTTTTTTACGATTACATTAACTTTACCTGTCCAACCTACGGTTGATGGGCAAAGTTAAAAAACTATAGTTATTTTTCCAAATTTTAGATATTTTATACAGAATAGAGAATCTTAAATATAAGATTTCATAAGAATTGGAAAATATTTTTTAAAATGTGTAAAAAGTTCCAAAGGGGACCCCTTTTTAAAACGAAATTAACATACAAATCCCCATATGGGGATTAACATTGGCTCTATGGAAGAAAAGAGCCGGAAAGTGAATTGGGAAAAAACTGAATTACATCAGTAAAGTGTAATACAAACATTTTCAAGAAAGATTTCACTGATAGACGTTTTAAATGGCTAAAAAAAATGGTGATTTTTGAATTTTGAGAGAAAGTAAAAAATTAGTTTAACGATATTGGAATAATTTGATTAAAAAATTTTTAAATAAAAAAGAAAATCAAATAAACGGCTATTCTTATAAGAGATACTTAGTTTATATCCTACCTAAGAAAAGAGAGTCATTTCGCCTGACTACCACCAAAAACGAAGAAAATACAAATCCCTAATAGCTATGCATCCAAATGTTTTCGTTTGAAAAGAGGTTTGCATAAGGTCCAGGCGCTACCAGCAAGTGCTGCTCTCTAGTGTCGATTTTGTCAACTATCAAATATTTTTTAAATTCTCTTATAATCTCTATATATATAAAGAGACTTGTGACTGACTGACTGACTTACTTACTTACTAAGTGATGACAACGCCCAGCCTAAACTATAATACCTATAAAGTTGAAATTTGGCATGTAGATTACTTTTATTGCGTAGGCGTCATTTAAGAAGCGAATTTTCGAAATTCCGATTTTAAGACCCCCAAATCGACATTTTTGGGTAAAATTTTGATTTTACTATTTCTTTAATAACTCTTAAACGAGATGAGATATTAATTTGCTCTCTTCGCTAAAACCTTCCTTAGAAGAATATCTAAATTCGTTGTTTCAGGGTTTTTTGAAATTCGGCCCTAAAGTACCCCAAATCGCCATTTTTGTAAAAAAATTCAGATTTTTAGAACTTTTTACTGAAATGAGATATCAATATGCTTTCTACGCTAAAAGCCCCCTAAACGAACCCCTAAAAACTAATTTCGGGGTTTTTTGAAATTCGGCCCCTAAGTACCCCAAATCTGTATTTTTGTGAAAAATTCGGATTTTTCAACTTTTAACTGAAATGAGATATCAATATGCTTTCTACGTTAAAGCCCCCCCCCCTATCTCCTCCCCCCATCACATAAAATTAATTTTGGGGTTGTTTTTTGAAATTCGGTCGCTAAGTACCACAATTCATCATTTTTGTAAAAAATGCATTTTTTTCCCAACACTTTTCTTCTCTTCTCCATCTCTATATATATAAAGAGACTTGTGACTTACTTACTTACTTACTTACTTACTAAGTGATGACAACGCCCAGCCTAAACTATAATACCTATAAAGTTGAAATTTGGCATGTAGATTACTTTTATTGCGTAGGCGTCATTTAAGAAGCGAATTTTCGAAATTCATGGCCCCACCCCTATCCTCCCACCCGCCAAAACAAATTAAAACCCCTAATTTATTTAATATTATTAGAATTTATATAATTTTAATACACATAATCTATTTGTGAGATTTAATAATTTTTTTTTTGAAGAAATTTAAATTTTATAAAATTTTAGAATAATACTATTATATTTCCTTTAACATCTTTTAAACCATAGGCTCTCAACATAGGCGATAACGCCCCTCCCTCCTGAGGGCGTTTCAGACTTTCAGGGGGCCGTACATGACCAAGAGAAAATTATGTGGCATTGAGATGGTGCAGAAATCGCGTGGGCAGATAAAAAAAAAATACTCGCTAATCACGTACTAAAGTAAATTAAAAATTAATATCGTGTAATTTTTGTTATTACAGGTATTGCATTCATTTTTATCACGTGGATTTATATAGTATTGTAGAAATGTTGATAACTTAAAAGATAAATTGGCTTCAAGTTACTGAACGCGGCGACTTTTCGTTGTATTTTACTCAAATAGAACCTGATATTATCAAACTCCTTAAAATCGAAAAAATTCCTTTAATTTTCTCATTAGTTATGTCATAAATTTATGTCTTTTGAAGATTACTAAAACTATAGGAGACTCATGTCTAATCGGATCAACTGCGGGTTACGAATCTAGAGTTGCCCACCCAATTCAGATCCCACTTGCCGTGAAAATTTTCAAACATTGCCAATCTCTCCTCTCTCTTTCTGTATTTGAAGTAAATCTTCGTTTACAGATGTGGAAAAAAAATAAAAAATTAAAAAAATTTAAAAAAAGGGACAGTCAGCAAAATAAGTTTGAGAAACGATGTTTTAAACGATAATAGATATCAATTTAAATAATACATCAACATGATTTTTTCGATTTAAGTTTCTTGAATAAATATCTTTCAAGGGATGTAAAGTTATTTAGTGACCTCGGGCCTTAGTATTTAAATTAAATAAAAAAGAAAAAATATCCTGAAACAAAAAATCTGGTGTAACCGGTTTTAGTTTTAACCTGTGGTTTTAACCGAACCACCCTCCCTTCCCCTCTTACTTACTCTGCTCTCGTCGGAGTCGCACGCGTTTTGGCGAGCTCCACTCAGGGTTAACCTATTATATCTATTTTTTGTTTTTATACATTGATATTCATCTGAAGAAAGAAGAATGCCTGTCTGCCCCAATTGTCAAGCCGTGACCTCGAAAAGGGGTTTCTGTAGCGATTGCACGGTTGAGGTGATTTTTATGAAACTCAACAGAAAAATTGAACAAGTGCTGCAGCAGAATTCAGATATTATTACATCTTTAGAGCATAATGCAACAACCCTCGAAGAATTGAAAACGAAAGTTGAAGACGTTAACACCAATATAACCCAATTGCAAAATCGGGTGGAAAAACTCGAGGGGCAACAAAGGCTGTCAACGAGGAAAAAATGTTCTTCTGAGAGAAAGAATGAATAAGGCTGAGCAAAGGATCCTAAACGTCACCAACTCATTGGAAATTCAAGGCATTCCAGCAAAGCCTAACGAGGATCTGCAGCAAGTGATCTGCAATGTGGCCAGCGCTTTAGGTGTCCCCTTGGCTAGAGAGGGCAATAACGGCGGTCTACCGAGTTCGGCGAACGGGGGGTGGGGAGAATCTGCAGGATCCTCCAGGCATTGTTGTTAGACTCCAGCATCAGCACGTCAAGGAAGAGGTCCTTACGAAGAGGAGAGTGAGGCGAAACTTCTCCACCAGCGATGTAGGCCTGCAGGACAACAACGTGAGGACTGTCTACGTGAATGATGCGCTAACTCCTCTATTTTAAAAAATTGTACAATGAGGCAAATAAACTGAGAAAAGATCAAAGGCTGAAATATCTATGGGTGAGGAATGGGATTATATTTGGAAGAAAGACAGAAGGTGAGCCGAAAATCATTATCTCAACCATGGATCAGCTGAAAAAATGCTTTTTTTAAGTCATTGTTCATTCCAAGAAATATACTCAGGGAACATCAACTCGAGTATTAATTTATGTTTAAAAAAAACTTTAAAAATGAGTCATTCTAAGAATTAGGCTTACTAGGTTTACTTTTTAACTTATTAAAAAAAATGAAAACATTAGTGAAGAATAAAATAAATATTATTTATGCTCTTTTAATTTTAATTTTGATTTTGATTTTAATTTTAATTTTAATTTTACTTAGATGCACTGTATTTAAAACTACAAGCTTGCATAAACTCTCATTTTATAAATTTCTGCTGCCTCTTAGATATTTTTGTTTCGGTCCTTATATTTTTAATTTACTTACGTGTATATATTCTAGAGTGAAAAAAATTATTCTACATTAATTTGCATTCAATATATTTGTAATTCAGGAAATGAATACTTAATTAAATCTATAAATAATCGGCTTAGGAAGAAAACAGAAATTCCCATTATATCTAGGCTCGATAATTGTAGAAATTACCTAAAATTTCATTGCATATTAATTTATAATTTCAACCTTCTTAGCAAGGATTCAAAATTCAATACTGTTAATCTGAGATTCTTGCGATGAGGGGACTCGGGGAGTGGCTCGTCATTGGGGGACTCTCTCGATAAAATTATTAAATTTTTTAATTCCCCGGGCAGAGATAGAGGTTCATTTTTTGAATCAATTTAAAAATATTCACTACTCATCCATTTTTGTACAGAGATTACACACACAGTCAAACAGATGACCTCTCTAAACATCTGTCATGTTAATGCCCAGTCCTTGATTGCTCATATAGATGAATTTAAGCATTATTTTAATAACAACTCATTCGACATTATATGTATCGGTGAATCTTGGCTCAAAGAGAAAATTACATCAAATATGGTGGAAATTTCAGGAGAATTTTAACTTATTTAGACAGGACAGAAGTTTGAGAAACGGAGGAGGGGGTGGCTGTGTATGTTAGGGAAAGCATTAAAGTAAAACAACTAAATTATTCACTCCCCTAAAACCTCATTAATCGAGTTTATAATGGTAGAGGTCACGACGGGCAACGAGAAAATTTTTTTTATTGGTTGTCTACCGACCTCCGAAAGTGGGATTTTTTACTGATTTAGATAACATATTCCAAAACTATCTACCATTATATTCCCACACTGTCATTACAGGTGATTTTAATGTAGATTTTAACACAAACTCCCCCGATAGAATTTACTTAAATAATCTATTTAACTCTTATGGTTTAACAATCTGTCCTTTACACTCTACTCATTTCACCAGTAATTCAAATTCATGGTTAGACTTAATTATTGTCAATGACGCAATAAACGAAAAAAATAAGATCTATAGGTCAATTTCAGGTGCCATTTCTATCAGCTCATGATTTAATTTACATGAATTTAAACTTTGAGATACCCTTATTTACACCCTCCTCTATAACCCGGCGCGATTTTAAGAATTTCAACAGAGAGCTATTTATCAATGAATTAAGTCAAAGAGATTTCTCACCACTTTACTCAGACTCTAATGTAAATACAAAGGTCAGCATTCTAAATAAAATAATCTTAGAAACATTTAATAAACATGCACCCATCAAAACTTGGACGCCTAGACGAAAGCCAGTCCCCTGGATAACTGTAGAGATTAGGGATCTGATAAAGAGGCGGGATATGGCAAGAAGGTGGGCTCTAAGAAGCAAAGATCCCACGTTGTTCAGTCAGTTTAAGGATCTCAGGAATAAAGTGACCCAGATGATTAAAAAAAGTAAATCTACTTATTTTGGAAAGCTACTGACCCAAAATAAAAATACTTCGGTCCTCTGGAGGCAAATATCAAATCTAGGATTGTCTAAATCTTCCAACACCTGTCCTCCTGACCTTGATATTAATGCGTTAAATCAGTTCTTTTCTTCTGGGAATGACAATACTCAATATAACCCAATAGAAATTAACAATTTAAGTGGACACCACTTTGATGAAAATAAATTTTATTTTCCACATCTGGATCCAAAACTGGTCCTTGAAGTGATTTTACGACCAGGGTCGGAGGCAGTGGGAACTGATAGGATTTCGTTAAAATTAATTAAACTTTCATTGCCATGTATCCTCCCTGTCATAATACACATACTAGATGCTTCACTGCAGGAGTCTTGTTTTCCAGAATTATGGAAAACAGCAATTATTAAGCCCCTTCCAAAAAGAAAAATCCTCAGGCTTTTTCTGATTATAGGCCAATATCATTGTTATGTGTTTTATCTAAAATATTAGAAAAAATAGTTCACCATTATCTAACCTTATATTTAGCAGAACATAAACTCCTGGACCCCTGTCAGTCGGGTTACCGTAAGCATCATAGCACTCAGACTGCCTTGTTAAAAATTACAGATGATATTAACAAGGGCATAGACAATCGCAAAATCACAATTCTAGTCCTCTTTGACTTTTCCAAAGCGTTTGATCTTGTGGACCATAGTATTTTGTTAAATAAACTCCAAAATTTTAATCTCTCTCGGGCGGTATTGAGGTGGATATCATCCTACTTGAGTGGAAGAAAACAAATCATAGAGAATGATAAAGGGGAAAGATCCGAATCAGTGAGAGTCACATCCGGGGTGGTCCAGGGGTCAGTCCTCGGACCTCTGTTATTTTCACTATTTGTATCTGATTTAAGAAATGCTCTCAGCCATTGTCAATACCATTTTTTTGCTGATGACCTTCAGATATATATGTCATGTTCGCCCAGGGAAATAGAGCACGCAGTTAGGAAAATCAACAATGACATAAATGCTATTTGTGATTGGTGTAAAATAAATAAATTGAAAATCAATGAAGGAAAAACAAAGGCAATTATATTCGGGACTGCTAAATTTATAAATAGATTAGAAAACCCTCCACCTATAATTGTTAATGACAAAACAATTGGCTATGAAGAAAGTGTAAAGAGTTTAGGACTCATTTTGGATCAGAAACTAAAGTGGGGCGAGCAGGTCACTAGCATTTCCCAAAGAGTCTTCAAAAGTTTATATCAATTTAAAAAGATAGGGAATGATTTACCCCTAAAAGTTAAGAAACTCTTAATTAGTTCCTTAGTCCTGCCAATTTTTGATTACTGCAGTCTGGTCTATTATGGCTTGTCTAAGGAACAGAATACAAGGCTGGACAGGGCACTGAACGCCTGTGTGAGGTTTGTTTTTGGAGCAAGAATGGATGAGCGCGTGACTCCTTATTATCAAAAATTAGACTGGTTAAGAGTCAATAAAAGGAGAGAGTTTACCATGGGGTCATTCCTCTTCAGCCTCTTTAAAACGAGGGAACCTAAATATTTAAACAGCTTGTTCTGCCCTATCTCCTCGGTTCGGTCACGAGAGTTACGCGAGCGATCTTCGGATCTTGCGGTTCCTGCACACAGGACGCAATATTTTGCTGATTCCTTCCAGATAGCTGGTGCCAAACTGTGGAACGGAATACCGCGGGTTATTCGGTTGTCGCGGAGTTTGGGGGGGTTCAGGGCGAAGTTTCGGAGCCACCTGATGGGCGAGCGGGGTCAGAGTTGAGGAGAGGTTAGCTAGATGGGAGGGGAGAGAGAAAAAAAAGATGAAAAAAAAAAAAAAAAAAAAAAAAAAAAGGACAAAAGATTGCATTGTCAGCTTTGCGGGTGAGATGATTGTTTGCGGGTAGTAAGGCTATGTAACTATTGTTTAGCTTTTTTTTAATGTTATTTTTATTGTTAACTGATTGTTTGGTTTTATTTTTTTTTAAAGTGAAATTTTGTCTCTTGACTTATTTTTAATTTTGAGTGTTGCAATTATTTATATACTGTAATTTATAATTATTTGGATTTGTAAGAGAAGAGCAAGTGTACAAAAATTGTATTTTCAAGCAAATGCTCAAAGAGTCGGACAGACTCAGAGCACATTAATAAATATATTCATTCATTCATTCATTCCCCATTTTTACGAAATTTAGGATTTTTCAATTTACCTAAATCTCAACTTTTTTTTTTTTTTTATTAATTCCAAAAAAGTTATAATTTGTCTGATACATTACATTTATTGCCTTGGCCTTATTTACGAAGCTTCAAATTCTAATTTTAAAAGCACTGAATTCTCATTTTGGAGTTTTTTTTTTTTTTTAATTTTATAATGACTTTTAAAGGGATAGAGATATCAGTTTGTTTTTTGCGCTAAAGAAGAAACGAGGCATCGATGTTGAGGGTTGGCCACGAATTAAGAAGGTTTACGCTCCGGGAATTTCAGGGTTTCAACGATGGCCGTGCACGCGGGCAATTGCTCGCCGAAGGCGAGCAAAGCTCGCCGGTAGGCGAGCTTGGGGGTCCAGGGGCGAAGCCCCTGGCTAGCGCGGGGTTCGCCGAAGGCGAACCTTGCGGCTAGTAGGCATATAATTCGTCTTGTTAGAATAATAGAACGCCAATTTTAGAATGACTTTATGTCATGCAATGTATTCCAAACCAAACCATTTAGCCGCAAATTAGCTTTTTGTGAAAAAATGCTATCTGAAAAAAAATTGAATATCGCGCGAACCATAAAACTTAGGGGACTGTTCTTTTGTGATGTTACTAACCATGAAATGTACTAATGTAGGCCTGATGGGGAACCCGAAATTATTGTTATGTTGAGAGAAATGGCTATGCCAATTTGGGAAAATAGCAATCATGGATAACTTGATTATTTCAAATGGAACATGCTACTCTTTTTTATGCCCTGGGACGTGAAATTTAATTATCTTTCAGATGATATAAGGTTGTCTCTATCTACCTTTGGCAGTTTTCTTTTTATTCCTAAAAAAAAAAATATTTATTATAGACAAAACAATTGAAAAAACAATCCAAATGCAAAATAAAATTGTAATAAATGGAAAAGATATGCTAAATATTCGAAAATCTATTTAAATTTCCTTTAAAATCATTTATTTTAACTCCTCAAAGAAGTCCCGCTTTCTCAAATTGGGGTTATGGTTTGTCAACAAGATGGCGGACCTCCTAACCTGAACATAACCCTAATTTCTTTTTTCTAGAAGTTCAAATAAATGATTTTAAAGGAAATTTAAATACATTTTCGAATATTTAGCATATCTTTTCCATTTATTACAATTTGGTTTTGCGTTTGGATTTTAAAAAAATTATTTTGTCTATAATAAATATTTTTTTACTTTCTCTTACCTCTATATATATGTTAATATATAGAGAGAGAAAGTATTGGATTCATGTCAAAAATTCGATGTCGAGATTTTGATGGATCTTCACGTTTTGAGGTCCCCTGAATCCAAAAAAGTGGTTTTCGCGACATGGTCTGTCTGTGTGTCTGTGTGTGTGTCTGTGAACAAAATATCTCAAGAACGAAAAGAGCTAGGAGGTTGAAATTTTATATTTAAGTTAGGTACCCCCATGGGACGTGACACGAAGCTTTTGAACAAAATCGACCAAAAAGTACTAGCACTTTACTGATTCACTTTTTCAGTTTTTTTCGATTTTCTCAAAATTCGCTCCAACGATTTTTTTTAAAATTCAAAAATCAATTACTTTTTAGATTCTCTATAAAATGTATATTCTCATTTTGGATTGAAATCTTCTGAAAGATAATTAAATTTCACGTCCTAGGGCATAAAAAAGAGTAGCATGTCCCATTTGAAAAAATCAAGTTCTCCATGATTGAAATTTTCCAAATTGGCAAAGCCATATCTCCCAACATAAGAATAATTCCGGGTTACCCATCTGGCCTTCATTAGTACATTTCATGGTTAGTAGACCTCACAAAAGAACAGTCCCCATAAGTTTTATGGTTCGCGCGATATTCAGACAGCAGTTTTTTCACAAAAGCCCGATTTGCGGCTAAACGGTTTGTTTTGGAATACATTGCATGACATAAAGTCATACTAAAATTGGCCGTAGAATCCAAATATACAATAATATACAGGGCGTTCCATTTAAATAAACATAACTTTGATATGGATCTATTTTTTATTGAAAACTCAAACCTAGAAAATTTCTTCTTTTCACAAAATATACAGTCTAAATTCGTAATTGTCTTGAAATTTATTCATTAATTATTATTTATTTATAAAGTCTCGTTGTTCGTATCTCAACGATGAAGAAAAAGGCAAAATTCTTACGTTTAGAGAAGAACGCTGTTCATTTAGAAGCATTACAAGGCAAATAGGTCGAATTCGTAGTGTTGTTTGGCAAATTCTTCAAAATATACGGTTCAATCAAAACAAGAAGTTATCTACAAAAATAAAAAAAACTTTAACAATGATATTTCTTTTATCACGTGATACTAACAATTACATGGTGAGTCAAAACTTTTCCAATTATTGCTTTATATTTATATCTCTTTGAAATTAACTGCTTATCTCCCTTGTATATATATTAAAAAAAAAAAGTAATTTTATCATATCCCCTAAAAGTTCTCACATATTGAATTTATTATTTTTAATGGACAAAATATTTTTTTAAACATTTAAATTTTGTGTGAGTTTATTGTTGCCAACTTCATTCTGGTGACAGAACAAGGGATTCTTCAATTATTTATTAAAATAAATCAATTTATCTATTATTTTTTAATACAAATTATAAATTCTAGATTAAATGAACAAAAATTCAAATGATGTAGACACGAAAATTTATTACATAAGAATTATATGGACCAATGAGAAATGAGCACATCATAAAATGCACACGAAGCGCTTTATTTAAAGGTCAACACACTATCTATTTTATTTTATATTATCTCTCTCTGTTTAATTAATAACATTCAATTATTTAATTCTACTAGGTCTGCGCATTTTCTTTTTGATCCGAGTGGGAGAAAGAGAAAATAAAAAAAACTCTGAACGTCAGTCAGTCAGTCAACGTCAACGACTCCAACAGCTGGTTAACCTTAAAAAAAAAACACAAAAATGAATAAAAATATCAAATTCATCATCTGTGCTGGTGGAATATTCATTTGTTATTTCTATTTTGGCATTTTACAAGAGAAAATCACTCGCGGGACATACGGCGATGGCGAGAAATTCTCCTGCTTTCTTGCCCTGGTTTGTACACAATGCATTGCTAATTGCATTTTCGCTCATATTATGCTCTTAACGTTTATGAAAGACGCTGGCGACGATTATACCAAGACTAGCTATTATGCGTCAAGCTCTTTGACTTATTTCTTAGCCATGGTGTGTAGCAATATGGCTCTGAAATGGGTGAGTTATCCCACACAAGTGATTGGCAAGTCGTGTAAACCAATTCCTGTCATGATCCTTGGTGTGTTGTTAGGGAAAAAGAATTACCCTTTACGCAAGTATTTATTCGTCTTCTTAATCGTGATCGGCGTGGCCACGTTCATCTACAAAGAGGGCAAAAGCAAAGGAGACGAGAACGAATTAGGCCTTGGCGAATTGCTTATTCTTCTTTCGCTAACCATGGACGGATTGACAGGCGCAATTCAAGAACGAATGCGTCTAGAGCATCAAACAAAACCAGCTAGGATGATGTTAAATATGAATCTCTGGTCGGTATTGCTTCTAGGTGTGAGTTTATTCGCATCTGGCGAAGCTCTTCAATTTATTGCCTTTGTACAAAGACATCCGCATATTATTAATCAATTGGTGGCCATTTCGATGGCTGGCTCGTTAGGGCAATTGTTTATCTTTTTAACGGTGACCGAATTCGGCCCTTTGCCCTGTTCAATTGCAACCACCACAAGGAAATTCTTCACTGTTCTTTATTCTGTTTTGTTTTTTGGCAATAGTCTCATACCTAGGCAATGGTTTGCAACTGGACTCGTTTTCTCCGGCCTTTTCCTTGATATTATGTACGGGAAAAGTATGGATAAAAAAAAATGATAATCAATTAATTAATTAATAAATAAATGTTATTTTTATATATTTCACCAAAGTGGAAAAAACAAATAGAGTTCCTTTAATGTTATTATAAAATATACATATATATTTTTTCTTTTTTTGGAGTAAACTCTCATATTTTCTTGTTTATTATTTAGAAATTTGTTAATATATATATGACTTTATAAAAAAAAAGGAAATTAATAGAAAATATGTTGTTAATTAAAAATTATTTTTTAATATAAGAATATAAGGCATTTCGGAATTTTGCTTTGTTCAGATAAGAATCTCTGAGATGATTGAAGCCTACAGAATAAGGGATCGAAATGTTTCATCTTATATTATTAAATAAAACACCAGTATAAATGAAATTAGCAATTTTTAATTAATAACAACACAAACTAAAACTACTGTTGAACATTTCGGTGGCTAAACGCTATTCATTTTTAGAATTGAAAATAATCTCTTGCGTCTACGGGTTTGTTCAGCGAGTCAACGATCACATGCAAAATTAAAGAAAAGAAAATATTTTTTTTTAATAATTTCTTTATTTCTCACGAATAATCCCAAGAGATTATTTTTGCAAGATGAATAGCGTTGTCGCTTTATTATTTATTACCTGGCTATTAATTACAATCTCTTCTCTTTTGTTTTATCAACATAAACATTAATAATTACTAATAATGAATCAATTAAAAAAAAGTAATTGTTTATTTTGTTACGTCATAATTATAAAAAAATATGATTTGACTAATTTTTTCTCGTGCCTAAAAAGTAACAAAATGGACTTATTTTTCTTGAAAATTCTGATTTTGGGTCTAACAAATATATTAAATAAATTTTGTGAGTGTAATTAATGAATCTATAGACAAAATATTTCGGGATTTTGTGAATATATATATATATGTTACTAGACTTGTTTTCTCTGGTCTTTTCCTTGAAATTTTGTAATTTATTTTTAAAAAAAAAGTCATATTAGAATTTGTTTTTATTGATCGTGCGGGTCTCTAGCAATTGCTGGCCATCAGCTTGGATGAAAAACGACAAGAGTTTATATAAAATGATCAAATATCATTGTATATGAACTCTGTTGTTTTTCATTCAATCTTGATATTTAATTATAAATTCATTTGGCACTATTATCATTATATTTTATACAAAGCTCTTCATTTCAAAATTAATTCAAAAAAATTCTTCCTTTATAAAGAATAAAAACAACAAATATGAAAGTTCTAACTCCTAAAATAAAAAATAATTTAAATTTGGATATCACCAGGAACGTCATTTGATTAAAAAAAAATTTGTATTTAAATAAAAACACTGAAAAATGGAAAAACAAATATTTAGTGAAAAAAATATACATTAATAATTAGTAATAATGAATCAATTAAAAAAAAATTGTTTATTTTGTTACGTCATAATTATTGTTTTAAAATTTGAGATATATCAATAAGAAAATAAACTATTCTATGTATATTAAAATATTTAAAATATATATTGATTAAGAATTTTAAGCTGATAAATGTATAAAGGAGAAAGCGAAGTAAAAAATAATTTTTCTTTCTCCAAAAAGTGAAATGACGTTCCTGGAAATGATCTCTTCGATTAGGAAAGAATGCGATCTTATTCAAGAAAGTTTCATGAGATTAATTTTTTTCCATTTCGTTTTTAATTAAAAAATATTTTATAAAAATAACAAAAGGAACTAAAAAAAAATATGTTTTAATTTATTTGACACTATATATATTTATTTTAATTTTTATTTACAAAATGTAAAAAAAAAAAGAAATTTATTTATACATTTTATTTTGTAAAAGAAATTGAGGACGGATTTTTAAATATACACATATATATATCTATACAAATATTTTAATTTTTTTTTTTTTCTTTTCCTCGTTTTTTAATTATCATTAACATCATTTTAATTAAAATGTAATGTTTGGAGAACTGATATCGATTGTTTATTACTTTTCCAATTTCTTATCAAATTGTTATAAATTTTTTGAATTAATAAAAAAAAACAGATATCAAGCAAGGATTGATCATAGCGAAGGTCTTATTGTTATCCTGATCATCTTCAATTGTTGAAATTCTACAAACTGCGTTTTTATTGGCCAACAATATGCCCTTATTTCTAGTTTAAAGTAATCTCTAACGCCTCAAATTTTATAAAAAGCTATTTTATAACTATTTCTCCAGAGTTTTGATTAAAAAATTATGAATCAATCAACAATTATATTTATTAATAATTCAAAAACAATTTTTTCTTTTAATCGTCTTTCGTTCTTCGTTCTTTTGAACTAGTTCAGTTGTTAACAAATGACTCATTTCAAACGTCATATTTACGTCAAATAATTTATTTTGTCCATTTTCCTTATGTGTATCTGATGTTTATTTGAGTTAATATCTACTAAATATGAATAGTTTTAATATCATTGATGAATTAAATATTCCTTTGGATATAAACACAATCGAGAGAATTGAAAATGATCTAGAACCGTATGAAATAGTTTCTTTGACATTTTTATTATACGACGGAATTTCGACATCAACAGGACACCAAAATATAAAACTTTTTTTATCAAGACCAAATCTTCAATTGAAAATTTTGGCAAAATGGTCCCGAGTACAGAGCAATAGCATGTGGAAAGAGAAATTAATAGAATCATTATTAATCATTCAAAATTATTTGGTAATCAATCAATTGGGCTTAGAGGAAAGCGAATGGAAAGAGAGATTCCTCCCCCACAACGATCAAGTGGCAGTGAAGGTGAATTTGCTGAGAAAAGCTCTTTATTTGACAATGGAGAGGCTGTCAGAGCAGGAATTGCAGAGGATTTATAATTACGCCCTTTCTGAATTAGACATGCAACCTTTGATTAAATGCCAGCCTAAATATTTCGAATTGATTCTTTTACACATGGACTCATTAAAATTAATTGATATCCAACAAAATCCATCATTAAATAATCTTTTTAAACTTTTAAAAATCATTGATCGTATGGATTTAATAGAATATTTAGAGAAGATTCTCCGGGTGAGGGAATTCTCGATGAGTTCGCCTTCTCTATCGCCCAGGCCCAGCATCGTCTCGCAATCCTCTTCATCTTCGTCTATCGTTAATAATTTCGAATCCTCGGTCTACGATAGAAAGAACGTTTATAAAATCGATCCTGCTAACGTTGGACATTGTCTAGTTATCAATCAAAAAATATTTGAGATCGAAGCTGAGTATAAATTATCGGTAAAGTATTCTAATTTTATGTCATTTATATATGGACCCTGTTATGCAATGGTGTGTCAAAGACCAAACTTCGAGTTTTGAGAAAATCAACATTAAAGTTTTTTGTTTTCATTGGATTATATATAATTTTTGTTGTCAATTGTGCAAGTAACATTAAATATAAATTTTTTAGGACATTTTTCATAAAAATTTATAGCATTTGAAACAATATTCCGTGCTTAACTCGATTTTGAATTTTTTGGTCTTTGACACACCATTGCATAACAGGGTCCATATATCAAATTGCCATTACACTTTCATTTTTTTTTAAATTTTTCAGCGATTCTTGCCTGAGAAGCCTCTTGAGACAAGACATGGAACTGATTTAGACAAAGCCAGAATTTGTGAAGTATTTCTAAGTTATGGTTTCACAGTGCATAGTTGTGATAATTTGACGCATGTTCAAATAATAGATGAAATTGAAAATATTCTAAAAAACAAAGTGACTTCTAAGGATTGTTGCTTTGCTTTATGTATCCTCTCGCATGGAATTGAAGGTGAACAAATTTATTTTTATTTTTTTTATCGCCTAATGACTTGTTTTCAAAAATAAAAACTTTTGCATTGCTCAAGCTCTTGTGATGCGGGAAGTGAGACGGTACCTCTCTTCGGCGAAGTAAAATTATCGTACCGATAATTAGGTGATATATATCGGTTTTTGTGTTTCGATTGAATTCAATATTTCCTAAACGATGTGTATCCGCAATAAATATTACAAATAATGGATTTAGTAACCTTAAATAGTTTTTCATTGTGTTTAAATGCGGACATATCCGACAAGAGGTCACTTTTCGCTTTCCGCATCCCATATATTGAGGCAAGAAGATCATAATATATTAATACATACAAGGGCGGATACAAGGGAGGGTAAAGGGGGTAATTACCCCCCCCCGAGATTTGAAACAAACGCGGAAAATTTAACGAATAAAATGAAAAAATTTTGATACCGCGAACGGAACATGTGAAAAAATTTTGGGTTCCGCGAAAAACAAAAATTTTTCGTAGAAAAACTTTGAGAACAGCCCCCCCCCCCGAAAAAAATTTCTATATACGCCTCTGGTGCTGTGCGACGAGTCACACCGAGATAACTCCTTTCTCCGAGAATCAACTCTGGATCCGCCCTTGAATACATATCAAGGGCGGACCAGAGTTGTTTCTCGGGGGGGGGGGGGAACCCCAAAAGTTTCTTTCTGCGGAAATTTTTTTTTTTTTTTTTTTTTTATCAACTTCAACGGAACTAAAATATTTTTTTTCTCCCCCGTCCGTAAAAATATTTTACCTTTTTTTTTTAGAGACGCAAAATTTTTTCCCACCCGCGGAGCCTCCAAATTTTT
>JAKCPI010029477.1:0-12031 GCA_023213315.1 Euborellia annulipes | reverse complement strand
TCTCTCTATATTAACATATATAGAGGTAAGAGAGAAAGTAAAAAAAAATTATATACTCCCTGAATAAGTTAAGTCAGCAATTTTGAAGAAAACTTTACCTCTGTGTTAAGCGTTAAGAACTCTTCTCGTCGTGGGAGTTGATCTAATTTGATCGTTTTGTAAAATTTAATTCTTATATTCTTCTCTAAATTAAATACTTTTCTATTTTTTCCTTCTTTTTTATTCATTCTAATATCAAAACGTAACTTTTGGTTAGTAAAGTTTTTTTTTTGGCTGCACAGGCCCACAAAATTCGGGATATAGGCATATAAAGAAAAAATTCACTTATTATTAATTATTAGATGTTGACTTTTGTTTTTAGTAATTACCTTGTAGCTTATTATTCAACCATGACGATATTAACTCTGATCAGATGCAGTTAGTTAAATTAATTATTGAAATAGGAGAACTACGTACAACCTTAACTAAATTCATTCGTTTTTTATTTGCCTTGAAGGTAGGCAAACCAATTGACTCACTCATTTTTATTCAGAGCAAGAAATTAACACCTATGAATTATTATAATTGTCATTTGAGTTGCCTCTCTTCCAGGAATCAATTTATACATACTATATTAATTATATTGCTGAATTTGGGTTTATTGATATTTCTTTTTTGAATCCCAACCTAGCTAACTTCGCCCTCATTCTTTCCCATCCCCTTTTTTGAGGAAACCAATTCCTATTTCCTTTTTTTTCATCAAAGTTTTTATATTCCTTTTATTGTGAAACATTTGTATACATACTTCTCTTTTTTTTTCTATTCCACTTAAGATGCTTTATAGAATTTCCATTATAAAATAAATTCATGATAGAAAAACTTTTATGGAATAACTCAATAGAAATATAATGTTAAGGTTAGATTTATTTTACCAATTTTTATATGAAGATTTTAATATTAAAAAAAAAGAATCCGATATTTTTATTATATTTTTATACTCAGATTTCTTGATTATAAATTTTTTTATATGGTGGATAGGTAAGGGGTAGTGATTGAGGGACTTCCCAAGGATTGGGTGATTCAAAAACTTAAAGCAGAGCTTTCGGCATTATATTTTTTCAAAAATATTTGGGGCAGAAAGGAATATTAATTTATACCGATCTAGGCTCTTATTAAATCATATGATTAGCTTAAGGTGCAGCGTCTCGGGGTGCTAATTTTGGGTTTCCAGCGGCCACAATTTTGAAGCTATTGACCTCAAATTTTTTTTTAAATTAAAGCTTTTTAAAATGTCTACAACTTATAGAAGCCCTTTTTTTGATTATCGAAAAAATAATTTTTTTATTTTTTTAGATTAATCGCATTAAATAAAAGATATTTTAAAAAAATTCGCTCTATAACTTATAGATAATTAAATTAGTAATCATTGTGTTAAAAAATAATTAATTTTTTACCCTTAATTAATTAGCTGGAAACTTTCAAATTAAATGGAATAAATCCCTTGTATTCCTATGGGAACAACTAACGCCATCTCTTGCCGCCTCGAGTAACTCGGTAGTCAATCGTGTCCTAACAGTTTTTCGAGACGCGCACCTTAACTAGAAGTGTAAAGACTCGTAAGTCATAGTCAACTAGCTTATTCAAGGGATAGCTAGTTAATTAGAAGTGAAGCAACAGGCCCTTAGTATTTAATAGTATAAAATTTGTTGATTAATCAGATGTATTTCCGTTGAAAGTCGAGGTAAAATTAGAAATATTCAAATTGTGTTTTTTTTTATTCATCTATACAGCCACCGAAAATAAAGATTTCCCTTTTGTTTTTCTCTCGCTAGCAGATCAAATAGTTCTTTTTATCGATCCAAATATTCGATATATAGTAGCTGGCTTATAGCTCACACACGACGGCATAGAACATAGAAGTGTTTAAGCCTCTCCCTCCCTCTAGACTCTCGCTTTGATAGCAAATAACCATTTGGAAATTCTCTTTCTTGCCCTCAAGGCATTCTTCTTTTTCTTTTTTGAGAGATGATCATCATAGATGCGACTTTTGCCCCAGTTTTCTCTTATTATTGTTTATTTAAAAACAAAAGAGCATGGGGTTATTGGAATTTTTTTTTTTTTCTCTTATTAACTTAGAAAATTTATTAGTTTTACTGGCGGTTAGAGTTGTTTACATTGTCAACAATTTGGGTTATAAATCACCAAGTGACTAGGATTATTTCCTTCCAAAAGCGATAAAATATATTCATAATAATGGATTATATATTGTAGAATATAACGTATCTATTCTCTTAAATTTTACTGAGAGATGTTAATAAACTTTATTTATGCAACAATTTTTTGGTCAATACTATTAGCTGAGGGGATAAAGCTTATAATTCTGAGTTGAAGACAACTAACTCCACCTCAAGGCAAAAAAAAATCCTCCTCCTGAGTAAGGAAACGGGAACCCACCTCAGTATCATTCACATGAAAGTTACTCCACAGAGTAACCAGAACGTATCTGATACTAATGAATGAAGAGAGAACGTTGAATATTTTTTTTTGACAGTAGTCTTATTTTTTGCCAGGTCTGTTCGCTAAATTTAAATTAAATGCTGCTACACACGTAACTGCAAACTTGTCAATCATGTATGTTCAATCTTTTTGTACCAGCATGCTCAAATTGCCTTCGGCACCACACTGCACAAGCATACTTGTGCAAGAAATAGCTTATTCCGAAAATTAACCTAGGACAGTGGCGTACCGAGGGGGGCGTGGGGGGCGGTGTGCCCCAGGCCCCGAGCCGGAATAGGCCCCCACATATTTATAAAAAAAAAAATTTAATGAAAATTTCCCTTTGAGAGGGCCCCGGGGCCCTCAGGGCTCAAGTAAAAACGGAAAAATTTAGATAAAAAAAAGCAAAATTTCATGAAAATTACCCTTTGAGAGGCCCCAGGGCTCAAGTAAGAACAAAATTTAATGAAAATTTCCCTTTGAGAGGCCCCGGGACCCTCAGGCCTCAAGTAAAAACGGAAAAATTTAGGTAAAAATAAAAACAAAATTTAAAGAAAATTTCCCTTTGAGAGGCCCCGGGGCCCTCAGGGCTCAAGTAAAAAACGGAAAAATTTAGGTAAAAATAAAAACAAAATTTAAAGAAAATTTCCCTTTGAGAGGCCCCGGGACCCTCAGGCCTCAAGTAAAAACGGAAAAATTTAGGTAAAAATAAAAACAAAATTTAAAGAAAATTTCCCTTTGAGTGGCCCCGGGGCCCTCAGGGCTCAAGTAAAAAACGGAAAAATTTAGATAAAAAAAGCAAAATTTAATGAAAATTTCCCTTTGAGAGGCCCCGGGGCCCTCAGGCCTCAAGTAAAAACGGAAAAATTTAGATAAAAAAAAAGAAAATTTAATGAAAATTTCTCTTTGAGAGGCCCCGGAGCCCTTGGGGTTCAGGGATGTACGATATTTTAAAAATATTTTTGTGTATGGAGGAGGATATTTAAAGATGAGCACCCCCCCCCAAAAAAAAAAATTCAATATTAGGCCCCCTCTTCTAGTGCCGCCCCAGGCCCCCAACTGCCTCGGTACGCCTCTGACCTAGGAAGGTCATTTATTCGAAGATAACAAGAAAGAAGACTTGTTTTAAACTGAGACACAATAAATATTAATATTTAAATTGACATTTTAAATTAATTTTTAAATAAATATCAAATGTCAAAACTTCTATAAAATGGCGGAAAGTTTTCCTTGAGCAAATACGCTTGAACATGATTAAAATTCAATCGAGCATCAAGCGGCTTGGACAATTAAAATGCTTGCGCAAAATTCTTCTATAGATGCTACTGTTTGTTTGTACAAAAAGAATTCTTGTGCATGCCTTTAAAGTTGAAGAATTCAGACAATATTTTTCATAAAGTAAATTTAAATTTTCTTTTCTCATATTCACTAAATAAAAACTTACACCATAATTACACAGCTAAATCGAGAGAGTTATTTGGTTCTCTATTTTTTAATTAAACATACGAAGCTTTTAGAATTTGGTTTTCTCTAATGAAGACTTTATTAGTTTATGAAAAAAAAGAAAAAAAAAACCTCTGTATTTGAATTAGCTCCTCAAAAGATATATCAATTTTTCCACCTTAAATTTTTATAGTCCAGTCAAATAAAGAGAAATATTATTTGAGTTATAATTGGATCTCAAACGACTAACGCTAAACATTTGCTTTATTCATATGCCTTGGCTCTTTTAAACGAAGGGAGGGAGAGAAAAATTATGAAATGGACATGTTTGATTATCTGGCCGAGTGAGCAGACCACAAAACGGGCCCTTGACTCGACTCCAAAAGGGCGCAACGAGATTAGCAACTTGGACCGCTAGTAATGGCCTAGCTCTCTTAACCTTTATTTATTCTCTCTTTCTCTCTCTGAGAGCTACATTATATTATTCTTATTCCAATTATAAACATTTAATCAAAGTGAAGAGCTTTTAAGAGAAAAAGCAAAAAAAAAAAAAAAAAACCTGAGCTTCACGGTTCAATAAATTGAATCATTTAAAGTGGAATTGAATTTCATAAAATCTGGTGTACCTTGTCGCACAGCAGACAACTTTCTCTTACCTTCGCTAATCGAAAGTTGTGTTCTGTGCTTGTCACACCAGATTTTTTTTGTGTCGATATAATTTTAATTTCCAACGATATATTAGAATTCAAGATGTAAAATTTATAAACATGTGAAAAAATTTATATTTTGTTACCATGACATTCGTTTCTCCTATCTTTCCTAGGAAGTACAAAAGTAAAGTGTGCTTCAAAACAATTTTGAGGGCAAAACGAAAAATATTCATTTGAAAGAGCAGCCAAAAAATAATTGATTTTTGAATTTTAATCAAAATCGTTGGAGCGAATTTTGAGAAAATCGAAAAAAACTGTAAAATACATCAGTAAAGTACTAGTACTCTTTGGCCGATTTTGTTTAAAAAGCTTATTTTCCCGCTCCAGGGGAGTGCCTAACTTAAATATAAAATTTCAACCTCATAGCTCAATTTCTTCATGCTTAAAATTGAACACACACATAGGCTTATATCCATCAAAATCTCGAAAACAAATTTTTGACATGAATCCAATATTTTCTAGAAAGTAAAAGACATTGTCATTAGTTTGTTTACAATTGTGCAAATGAAATGTCCTTTATCTCAGATTTGGGTTAATGGGGCTTGGTTCCTTCGTGCATAACAGTCCAAATATAGGATAATTTAAGGGGCGAGTGTCGAAAACCCGTTAATAGCCGATTCATAAGCTGGTTTCTCTAGCAAGCATTTTATTCAATTTCATTTTCATCCCCATCCCCTTAAAAGCGATTTTGATTTAGCAAAATTTCATCGGTTGAGATTGCTTAGAACATTTTTGTTTTCTGTTGAATATTAGTGAACACATGTCACGAGGAAGAGCATAATTTGCGCTCGAAACGTCCACAGCCAAATTCTACTTTTTTTATTTTTCCTTGGCTGACTCCATAAAAAAAAATCTTGAGGATGGAAATATTTGCGACGCAAAATAACTAAATCTCGCAAAAGAGATTAGGCCCCTACACTTTTTGACAGGTGTAGAGGGGGGACAATTTTCTTGCATTTGAGAGCTCTAAATTGGATGACCTTGGTTAGACAAGTAACAATAAAAATAATTGAGAAATCTAAAACCTGCATTTGTTAAATAAAATCTTCGTCAAATTTCATAATATAATAAGAGCCGTGATATTTGATGGATTTGATTCTCAACAACAGCCATCTATAATTTCAGTAAAAGAAGGCATTTGATCCAATTCTAATGGCTTTTATTGAATTTCTATTGATCCATTTGCTTACTTTTTAGTTGACAAAAGAAGAAGAAATCGGATATATAGATAGGTATTGAAAAGGGAATCCAGATTCATTTATTATTTATTATTTTTTATTAAAGACTTCGTCTTATGAAATACATTTATTTCTTTAAGATTTTATTTTTGATAAATATTTATTCATGGGCATGGATCACTTTTGGATGGGTTTGGAGAGAGCAATTGATAATTTTTGTTTTATATATAATTTGAAAATATAATTCACTAACTGAATACACGTTACTTTGTCTACTTCATTTCACAATTTAACGTCCGAATATAAACACCTTCATATTTTTTTATTGTTTATATAATTTTTCATCATACCCTCCGGTTTTTTAATAAAACCCAAAAAGAGGACAATTTGTTTAGTCTTTTTATTTATTTATTTTTTCATAGCCTACTTACATTGTTAGTATATAATGTCTTCTTTTATTTCCTTTTTTTAAGTAACATTAAAATACCCCTTATTTTTTAACGGATATTATTTTCTCAAGGGTGAGAGAGAAAAGAAAAACAACACTAAAAAAATCACTAAATATTTGGAACATAAAAAATAAAACTCCACTAAAAAAGAGATTATATGAAAAAAAAGATCAATAGGATTCAATAAAGAACCATTATTATAGCAAGAGTTTGATGATCCTGATGATGATGATGATGATGATGGGTCCTTTGTGAAATTTTATAGCTAAGCCATTAAAAATTAGTACGTACAAGAGGAATCAAAGAACAAAAGAAGGATAATTTTTTTTTTTTTTTAAACCGGATTAAATTCAATTGGAATTTTGGAGGATTGGTGATCATTTCCTCTCTTTTGTTTATGCTTCGTGCATTTCATGATTAAAGTTTCTATAGAAGAAATTTATTTTTTTATATGAATATAATTTATAGTAAAAGTGAGATCTGTATTCAGAAACATTAGGGAAATATATAGACTATATATATATATATTTTTTTTTTTTATCAGAGTTAGAACTTAAAAGGCCTCAGAAAGAAAAATTTATAAAATGGTTTAAATTTGCTGATTTCTTCGAAGAGGTTTGGGATTGCACCTCGACCTCCTGGATCAATTATATACCTATTTTCTAACTAACATCCTCCTACAGTGCCGGTTCAGAGCTCCTCTCTATACGCTGGCTTCTAGAAAGCTGCCCGAGTAGAAATGATTAAAAATGCTGCTGCCCGCCGCAGGAGTGTATAGTGAACCTTTAGGGACACACAGGGATTTACACGCCCGCACCAGGGACACACACAGTAGATCGAAAGTGACCAGAAGAAAAATGTGGTGCGGGCGTGTTGATCCCTCGATCATTTTTAATCATTTTTACTCGGGTTCTAGGGTGGAAGCCCCTTTTATGGCAGACAATATCGGTGATTCTACTACCCTCACCGCATCTCTACAGTCACTAAATCATAGAAGAAGCTTGTCTGCACTCTCTCTCTTCTATTTGTACTATCATGGTCAATGCTCTGCCGAATTAAAATCAATTATCTCACCCAATGCAACATATACACCGAACACAAGGGAAGCATCGCCCCAGCATCCCTATGCTGTTCAGATCACGACCAACAGAACTAGTCAATTCCAATCTAACTTTATCCCCATGACCTCCCGCGATTGGAACAAGCTCCCTGCGTTTATCTTCCCCAAAACCTACAATCTTCAGACTTTCAAGTCTAATTTCAACAGGCATCTCCTGTTCCCGCAGTTGAGTTTCCCTTTAATGATTCTCCATTATTTATCTTTTTTTTAACTATATTCCTTCTGGCTGCATATGAGCTACTGGTCATTATAGGTCTTCGGACCTTATGCACCCATTCCAAAAAAAAAAAGAATAATATGCTCCCCATACTCTTCTTCTCTTGTGGATCAGGGCTCAACAATCTCTGAGATGAGCTGGGATCTCTTCTGCTGATTCACAAAACCTGCATACGTCGATTTCTTCAAGTCCCAGTTTCTTCACATGCCTCCTGAGTCTGCAATACCCTGTCAAAAATTCTTAATATCTTCAAATTGTTGTTGCTAAGTTTCAAGATATCCACAGTTCTCTAGTTATATGTTCCAAGAAGTTCTTTTGATTGCCTTAGTTTTGGATATACTCTCCATAGCTGTTCTCTTTCGTTCTTTCCCAGAAGTCTCCTAGATGGTGTTCTTTCTCAATTTTTTTCACTTTTTGGAACCCTTATGACAATGATCAAGTTCTAGTGAACCCCCCAAGCATTCATGTATATTTCTTAATTCTATGAATTTTAGAGCAAATGATCTAAGAGCCACTGGTTCATTTCCAATAATTTATTTAAATTATATTGACCTTTTACTTATATCGTGTTTTTACTTTTTTTTTATTTTATTTATAAATTGATTTGATAATAACAGAAATAAATATTCGAAGAATCGATCGATTCTATTTTATTTGGTCCATTATGTCAAGAGCAAAAGAAATCAACTTAATCCCCCAATCGGGTTCGACATTCAATTTATATCTAGTTTTTTTTTTTTTTTTTTTTTTTTTTGAAGAACACTCCGCAAAAGAACCAGTAGAAACCAACGTCTCAAAGGAAAATAAATAAATAAATAAAGGAGAGGGGAAGGCATATTCAAAACAGCATGGTTTATTAGGGGATATCAGAGAAGGAAATGTGTTTATTTTTTTATTTTTTTTTTCCCCAATAAAAAATGACTGGATTTGTATGGATATTTTATATATAAAATATATTTATTTATAAAGGAATATTTATATATATTAAGGATTCATTTCTTTGAGAAATCTATAGCTCTCTCTCTTCTTATTTACCATCCATCATTTTATTGAATAATAACCTGAGAAAAATATTTTCTATATTAGAATCATAAAAGTTTTATTTTTAAATTTTGAAATGATTTTTTATTTTATCATACGGTATCTGTCTCTTCTTCTTCTTCTGTCCTCGCCTTATTCCCGCGATGCGGGGTCGGCGGACCTAACTTTCTCTCTATAACCCTATCATTCGTTTTTGCGACCGGAAGAAATAGGATAGGCCGGCCCGTCGCGCGCCTTAGGGGAGCAAATGCATCAAATTTATTCTTGCTCACTGTTTGGAAATTTTCAAATTTCCCTCTCTGACTTAGTTTTCAATTTCACTCTCCCGCTCCACTTCCTGTAAATCTATCCAATCAGGAGAAAACAGGCACATACACACAGGGACAGGAAGTCAGTTTCTAGCGCTATATATATATATATATATATATATATATAGCGAAGACAAGTTTTCTCGGGTTAAGTCGCGTGGGGTGCTGAGATTTACTCGACGTTTCGGCTCTCCTTTTGGAGCCATTTTCAAGAGAGAAGGAAGTTAGGGAGGTAATGGTGGAGGGGGCTGTTTACGGGGTCGCAGTCTTCCTGGTCCCCAGGTCAATTTGGTGGATGATGACCAGGCCCAGCCAACCAGAGACAGCCACGTCACTCCCAAAGCCACGCCCCCAGACCAAGCCCAGCCAACCAGAGACAGGCACGTCACTCCCAAAGCCACGCCCCCAGACCAGGCCCAGCCAATCAGAGACAGTCACGTGACTCCCAAAGCCACGCCCACATGCTCGGCAACAGGTATAAAAGGACCTGCACCTCCGGCTCGCAGTCAGTTACTCTCGGCCTGGGGGTAGGCAGGTTGAGACCCCGGGAACCAAGAGCTAACACCCCGACTTGGGGAGTAGGCAGATTGAGGCCCCAAAGTCAACCCAAACCAAACACAAACCCGATTACACAGAACCAACCACTGTCCATTCCTCAGAGACAAACCCAGACCTCTGAGGCATCCACCAAACACACCACCAACACACCGACTTGGGGAGTAGGCAGATTGAGGCCCCGTAGTCAACCTAAACCGAACACATTACACACACCCAACCTTCCTCCAGTTCTCAGAGACCAATCCACGCCTCTGAGTCATCCACCAAATTGACCTGGGGACCAGGAGACTACGACCCCGTAAACAACCCCCTCCACCATTACCTCCCAACTTCCTTCTCTCTTGAAAATGGCTCCAAAGGAGAGCCGAAACGTCGAGTAAATCTCAGCACCCCACGCGACTTAACCCGAGAAAACTTGTCTTCGCATACATCCGGTCGCGGAAACCTTCAAGAACATATATATATATAGTAATAATTTTAAAGTTTTGAATTAGACATCATAAATATATTTTTTTTTTTAACTAATAACGGAAATAATCAAAAAACGATAAACAAATGATATTTTATTTTTACTCCAGTCATATGCAACTTTTTGATATGAATCATATTTATATTAGAGTTTCTTAAATATATTTTTTTTTTTTTAATAAAAAGTTATCACCAGATAAAAAGTGTTTTTTACTTATAGGCCTATATTAAAGAATATTGAAAATAACAGTATCAAAAAAAATATGGTGTTTGTATTTTATTTAGATATTGCTATAGCTGAATATAACGTATAAATAAAACTTTATCTATTATTATTATCAAATTTTTCCGATAGAGACATAAATTGCGAAATAAAAATGAGCGGTGGGGGTAGTGGAAGGGGGGTTCTAAATTTCAAATATATATATTTTTTTTTATATATAACAGCCTAAACTTTGAAACGTTATATAACCTATTTTATATAAATTGATAGAAAACTTTTTATTTTTATTTTACAAATTTTATACCCTCGAATGTAAAAATGTCTGTTTGAGCAATTTTTGAGATTAACACACGTCTATTTGTTATTTTATATAATTTTTTCTGATTCATTAACACATTGATTGTTAGCGAAGGATAGTGTAGAGGGGAGTATATTAGAATATTAGAATTCAATATGATTTAAAGTCTTACTCAACCATTCTATAAGAACAAAATAAAAAAAAAAATACTAATGTAAAATTTCTCTTTTGTTACAGGTATGTTTGCTAATTCTCTTCTCATCTTAGAAGTAGAGGCGAGGCGCTCTTAAAACCCAATCACAACATCCCATCTTTCACCATTTATATGTGAGTAATAGTCAATTTATAATTTTTTTTTTTTTTTTTTTTTAATCCAATATCTTCCCGTTGGTGTAAATTTATTCAAGCTCCGTTTGGGGATTTTTATTACCACGTTAAGATTTATACTCTTAATGGTTTCGCTATTAATTTAAGCCTTTAATATAAATCAACTCTAGTGAGTTTATCTCTTAATATTAATATCAATAATGGAAATGAATTGGAATTTTTTTTTTTATTGGTCTATCAGTCATTCCAAGATAGTTTTCAGGTATTTATGTTCATCCATTAGGTGTGATTTATAGCGATGTTTTTATTCTACTACTCAAAACAAATAAAATATTGAGATCAGATATCGAACTTTTTGATAGGGATTTAAAAAAAAAATTTGGTTGTTTAGCATAGGAGTCTTAAATAAACTACTCTAATATAAAGTTTTAAGTTTGTTTCTCGTAAATCCCTTGTATCCCTATGGGAAAAACTAACGCCATCTCTTGCCGCCTAGAGTAGCTCGGTACTGAATCGTATTCTAACGGCTTTTCGAGAATAAAATGAATAAAAATGATGATATTTTATTGGCATAAAAATTTTTTCCTTCAAGGATTCAAGCAGTGTAGACATATCTTTGAATTTTTTCAGTTTTGCTTATATCTTGTTAACTAAGCATATTTTGTGAATCATAGTAGAGTAGAAAGTTGTAGAGTATTAAATTTGCTAAAATTTGGTTGATAAATCGAATTTGTAGATCCAAAATAAACCGAGATACGGCCGAACGAATTTTCTACATCCCGAGAAACTTTCTTCCAACTTTTGATCGACCGTATCTCGGTTAATATTGACTGCAAATTCGTTTCATCAACCAAATTTAATGCTCTACAACTTTGTATAGAGCTGTGGTGCACAAAATATGCTTAGTTTACGAGTTATAAAACAAAATATAAAACCGAAAAAAGTCGCTAAAATTTTGAGGTTTTTGCCCTCCCTTCTCTCCCCTTTCAACCAAGTTAGCACAGGGTTCTCGAGGTCGAAAACTTAGAATAGACATCCTAGAGTACCCCCCAAATAAGCTGTAAAAATTTCTACAAGCAAATGGTGGCTCAACAAATTATTAATTAATAAATATTGTCTATTTGTCCGGTGTTTATATTATTTTGTCTTTCCCCTGTACATTAACTCATCTTCATCAAGAGTAGCTGTGGCAATATGTTATTTTATTTGACTTTTT
>JAKCPI010029476.1:0-40937 GCA_023213315.1 Euborellia annulipes | reverse complement strand
AGGTTTTATAAAAACCATTTTTTCATTAAAACTTATAGATTTAGTAATATTTACAAATTAGCATTTCGGTTTTGATTTATCGTCGCTTGCATCACGTAGTGACGTATCTCAAAAAAATTAAAAATTGAGATACAACGGGTATGGCCGTGTCCTGGCGTTCAAGGGGGAGGCGCGAATATTGGCCACCAAGCTCAATTTTCCAAATGATTGCTAGTTTTATAAATAAAATAATTTTGATGATTCTGGGACGGAGTTTTTAATTAAAATAATAAATAAATTATGAATAAATAAAAAAAATATTTTTATATAAATTTAAATTTTTTAGTATTAAAAATTTTTGTTTTTGTATTATTTTATTAAATGGGTAGGGGGGGGCGTCATACGATTAAATATTTTTAAGGGAGGCAGACTCATTCTAGAAAATTATACTATGTGTAACACCCAAAGGCGAATCCAAGGAAGTTTTTCAGGGTTTTAATTTTTTTTCTGACTAGACGCGAAGCTCGCCGAAGGCGATAGCATTGTTAATTATTTTATTTATTAAGATTGGATAAGGGGGTTGAAAAATTGAAAAAAATGTTTTTTAAATTTATTTTAGCTAAATCGAAGCCAAATAAATAGAAAACATTCAAAAAATAGCGTTGATTATTATTTTGATTAGGGGGGGGGATGAAGGGTTGATTATTTAAGAAAGGCCTTGGAATATTCCAAATCACTTGTTGACATTCTTTTCCAACTCTAAATACAGTTAGATTAGAGCAAACGGTATTATTTTACTTTTAATAAAAAGGGAATTGCTATGTCCATCTATTTATTCCTATACAGAAGAGAGAGAGAGACAAGTCTCGTTCAGTCGAGCGTGTGGCCAGACTGCAGGCGCTGCTATCTTTTTTGTGTTTAAAGTGAATCAAAGTGAATAATTAATATAGTGTAACCCACCCTGACCTCACCGTCAACCAACACACCCTCTTGACTCTCTTATTAAAGGTAATTATTATGCATTTTATTGTTGAAAAAAAATGATAGAAACCAATAATTTGGCTGCGAAAAACGATTCTTTTGAATATAAAATTAAATATTTTGCATTTCACTAAGGGTAGAGGGAGAATATAAGCTGATGAAAGGGGGGGGGGAGGGGTGTAGCTGTCATTGAAAAAAATTTGTTTTTTATTTTTTATCTTTTTTTTTTTAAACACTTTCTCATTCACACTCACATTCACACACACACACACACATACACACAGTCTTTTCGGCAACTCAGGCCATATAAGACTTTATACGATACCCGTTATTAATTAATAATATAAATATTGGGGGTCCAGGCATTTCAATTTAAGCCATTTGGTATCCATTTCGAACGGGGTCCGAACGGTATAGAGGGTAGGCACGCTAGCAACTACACCGAGCCCGAGGACATTTATTTTTTATTTTTTCTTAAGTCACCATTATTTACCATTATATTCTTCCTATTTGGCCTATATTTTTGTTAATCAAATTACTTTAATATACTTTTACTCAGGGGTGGATTAAGGGTTTAAAATTAAAATAAAATAATTTCAAAATAAAATAACTAGCCTAAGGGGAGGAGCGAATATTGGCCACCAGGACCAATTTTCCAAATGATTGCTAGTTTTAATATAAATAAGAATAAATAAAAAAAAAATATTTTTTTTATTTATTCTCACGGAGTAAAAAAAAAATTCCTAGTCATATGCAGCCAAAATTATTGTGACGTTTCGGCCTTCTTAAGAGCCGGAGGCGAGAATTGTAATTTTTTATTCAAAATTTTCATTCAATAACTAGGAATTTTTTTTTTTGACTCCGCTTTAATTTAAAATTATATTTTTTAGCATTAAAAATTTTTGTTTTTGTATTATTTTATAAAATGGGGGAGAGGGGGCGTCATAAGATTAAATATTTTTAAGGGAGGCGTGGTAACATAAAGTTTGGAAATCACTGGTATAGATCATTCGATATAACATTTTGTCGGGAAAATATTCCGAAGGGAATGAAATTTTCACTACCCCATACTCTAGAATGCCAATCCTAAATTTTCGACCTCGAAGACCGGGGGGGGGGGGGGGGGGGGAAAAAAACCCCAAAAATTTAAGAAATCTTCAGGTTTTTGCTTATATCTCGTAAGCTATTTATATTTTGTGAAATATAGCACAATACAAAGTTGTAGAGCATTAAATTTGCTAAAATTTGGTACTTAAAACGAATTCGTAGATTCAATACTAACCGAAATACGGCCGGTCAATTTGACAAAATATAAATAGTTTACGAGATATAAGCAAAAACCTGAAGATTTCTCAAATTTTTGAGGTTTTTGTCCCCCTCCCTCCCCCCACACGTTCCTCGAGGTCGAAAATTTAGGATTGGCATTCTAAAGTATGGGTTAGTAAAAATTTCATTCCCTTCGGAATATTTTCCCGGCAAATTGTTATATCGAATGGTCTATATTGTGATTTTCCACTTATTTTTCAGAAAGAGCAATAATCTATAAGTTTTAATGAAAAAATGGTTAATATAAAACCTCAAGAGAATTAAATTTGCTATGAAATGAGCCAAGATTCATTTTTCTACGATACTTGGTTTTCGTTTTATGAAGTAAAAACTGCGAATTTTTAGATAAAATCGCACTTTTTCAAAATGTTAACCCCGATGAGGCACGGGTTAACGTTACCCAATTTAGCTAAAACTTTGCCATTATCATTTTCTAGCCAAAATACAACTTTTAGGATGTTCGGCCGAAAGAAATTAAAAAATTTTGTTTTTTGCGGCCACCCTTATGTATATATATAGAAAGTATTGGATTCATGTCGAGATTTTGATGGATATACACGTTTTGAGGTCCCCTGAGTTCAAAAAAGGGATTTCCGAAACATGGTCTATCTGTCTGTGTGAATGTATCTGTGAACAAAATATCTCAAGAATTTTTAAGTTAGTTACCTCCATGGGACGTATCCCGAAAGTTTTGAACTAAATCGTTCAAAAAATACTAGTACTTAACTGATGTATTGTACTTTATCAGGTTTTTCCATTTTCTCAAAATTCGCTCTAACAACAAAATATATCATTTGCTGTTTTAATACAGTTTCGGTCGCATAGTCGTTTGTTCAATGATTTTGTATATTTGCACATTTTTACTTGTATGACGATGCAAAATGTTTTGTCATGATAATAATATGCAGTACCATACCACCGATGCTTATTTTTGGCAATTTTGCTTGCCCTGAAGATGAGTGCGACTAGCTCTCGAAACGTCGGCAACAGAATATAGTTTTTTTTATTTCATCTGTCTGCTATTTTCCCGGGAAGGCTCCAATCCTTTTCTTCTAACAAAATATAAATATTTACTATATTTATAAATTTTACCTCTTGAATTCAAATGTACCGCACTGTCGGAAACTATTCAATAATTGGACCCTGTTACGCATTAGTGTGTCAAGCGCCAGCTACCGAGTTTTGAGAAAATTAACATTAAAGTTTTTTGTTTTGATTAGATTATATATAATTTTTTTGTCAATTGTGTAACTAACATTAAATATAAATTTTTTTAGGACTTATTTCATAAAAAATACTATTAATTATAGCATTTGAAACAATATTCCGTGCTTAACTCAATTTTTAATTTTTTGGCGCTTGACACACTAATGCATAACAGGGTTGAAATGGTCTGGCTGGTCGCTCAGCACACAACTTTCTCTTACCTTCCATAATTAAAAGTTGTGTTCTGCGCTTGTCACTCAAGATTTTTTATTAATTATCTCTTTAAATTGGATTGAAATTTTTATTAGAAATTTGTTTTGTGACTGTAGATTTTGAATTTTTTGAGTAGAATTGAAATAATTAAAAACATTTATTTTTTTCTGATGACGTCGCGACGTTTCCGTGGCAGGTCGCTGAATGATCAAAATATTTTTTATATTTGTTTAAAGTCATTTTTTGCATTCAAGCAGCGGCGTAACCAGCCTTTGAGGGCGGGGGGGGCGAAGCTCAACTAGGGCGCCGATTTTCCAGGGGGCTCCGCCCCCTGGACCCCCTTGCTCGCCTTCGGCGAGCAATTGCCCGCCTTCGGCGGGCAAATTTCTTGCATCCAGTAATTTTCTCAGCGAATTTGTTTATATTTACATGTTTTTTAATGACCCCTGTATGATTTTGTTTTGATTTTTCTTTGCTTTTACGAAAAATGTCGTTTTCTTCTGTGATTATTTCAAAAACAATTCAGTTTTCGGGAAAATATCAAAGAATAAAAACTTTTTAAAATAGAGTATTTTATTTCGACGGGCATGCAAATGAAATTTTATTTAAAAATTGCTAGACATTCGTTCATTCATTCACTAAATCTCGGGCGGGAATGGGCGGATTTGAAAAAATTCCGGGCGGGCTCGGGCGGGCCTGAAGAATGGTAAAAGCCCTTTCATTTTCAGAAAATCGAAAAAAACTGAAAATCTACATCAGTAAAATACTAGTACTTTTTGGCTGATTTTGATTAAAAGCTTATTTTCACGGTCCCGGGGGGTGTTTAACTTAAATATAACATTTCAGTCTCATAGCTCAATTCCTTCATGCTTAAAAAAGTTTTGAATTTCAAAAAATTAAATATTAAGGCTTATACGAATCCTGAGTAATTCTCCACAGCCATAAAACATCAAATTAAGGCTTATATATTGCAAAATAAAAAAAAAATTTAATTATAAAGCCTCTATATACGTTATTTATTATTTTTGGAATTAAATTCATTTAAAATAGTAGAATTCAAGTTGTAATATAATTTTAAAAGAAAACAATCAATTTTTTAAGACAATCGATGAAAAGAATATGATAAAATCACATTCGCTGGGCTATATTTTAGAGGCCGTAGGGCGCCTATGCCGGTTCCGGGGGCGCCAAGGGCTCGATGCGCCTGGGGCGGGGGGGGGGGGGGGGCTCGAGCCCCCCCTCGCCCCCCTGGTTACGCCACTGCATTCAAGGCCATTCAATTGATTGTTAGCCAATTCAATTTTTCTCCTTTTGAACAGGAAGCTAACCCGGGATCTCTGACATTTCAAATCTACATAATTGATTAAATTTTTGATTAAATTAAAAATTATTAGTGGTTTTCAAGCAATTAAAATAAATAGTCTAACTGGTCTTAAATGTCGAAAAAGACCTTAAATAAATTAAAGAAAAAAAAAAAAAAAACAATTGCATTGGAAACAGCTCAAGAGAATTTATTAGAATTTTCAGAAGTTACTTACCTTGATTTAATTTAATCAATTTAATTTTAAACTAAATTCGAATTATAATAAAATATTTATTTGTTGAAAATTTAAATTGGAACTGATGGGTGTAATTGAGAAAGTCCTCTTTCTCTTTCTCGTAAGGACATGGTCTCCTTTTGTTGACCAACTCAAGTAGTACCAGCTTTAAATTTAATCAATTGTCGATGAAAGGGAATAAATTAAATAGAGAGCTCCGGAAGGGTTGAGGTTGAATCAACCCAATTAACCCCCGGGACTTGTGTCCTGGACATGCTATGGAGCTCCTGGGTGTTGGGTGCCATATCACCCTCTCTCTCTGATTAGAATTAGGGTCATCGCTCTTACACAGGTACCAATGCACACCAACCAATTGCACTTGTATAATATATATACATGACAAGTGAAGCATGTAATCGTTTGCGGATGACGTTTCGAATAGTCACTAAAAGCTCGGCGATAATTAAATAAATTTATCCCTAAATCTTAAATAGTTATAAAAATAATTTGCATTTACATAAACGGTCAAAATAAATTAATTTAACATGTTTGTTTTTTCACCTAGCCACTTAACGGGGTATACACTTGAATAGGGTTTCCGCCCGAGCTTCACGCTTAGGCCCTGGCGGACGGCGTCTCGAGATTGTTTAGTAGATGTTGCTATAAATGTATTTTAATACATTTTTAATTTAATATGAAGATATCATAAGAATAAGAAGATGAATTATTATTACATTATTACATTAACATTCACTAATATTGCAATAAAATACATAAATTACTGAAAATTATACACTAGATTAATGTGTTTCAAAATTATTTTATTTACTTTATACATTTGGTGTGCCATCTTCAAAAGTTAATACATTACTGTGTTGTATTAACTTAAATTACTTATAAACGTAAAGTAAATTAAAAAACAGAGAAAAAAATGACCTTAAGTGTCGAAATACGTATAAACTAAATAAAATAATTTTGAAACACATTAATCTAGTGTACAATTTTTAATTCTCTATATATGATCATGTTTCAACATGAAATGGCGGATACAAGGGGAGGGGGAGGTAGAAGGGTAATTACCCCCCTCCGAGATTTAATAAAAAAAATACTTTTTTTCACAAAAAAATTTATTTTTAATGTAAAATTTTAAAATTAGTACTTAAAAATTTGATTTGTATTTATATTCTGGCAAACAAGTACAGAATGCGCCTTTAAATTACCGAAATTAAGAAAAAAATGTGTGCTGTGCGACCAGTCACACCAGATTACCCCCCCCCCCCCCCCCCGAGAAACACCTCTGGATCCGCCCTTGGTTTCAACTAGTGCTTACGATCTTTACTACCAATTTAACATTTTCTTTTCATTTATAATATCTTTATACATTTCCTATGGAAGAAATTGTAACTTCAATAATTAATAACTCAAAAAGTTGTAGAAATTTCGGGATGAAAATAATTTACATAAAGATCTTCTTTAAGTACCTTGGTTTCGAAATTCCAACGGGAAGGTGTTCAAATAGAGCGCGACAAACAGACAGACGGACATTAGCGAATTATCTCTCTCTCTCTCTCTCTATATATATATATATATGTTCTGGAAGGTTTCCGCGACTGGATGTATGCGAAGATAAGTTTTCTCGGGTTGAGTCGCGTGTGATGTTGAGATTTACTCGACGTTTCGGCTCTCCTTTTGGAGCCATTTTCAAGAGTATGGAATTAGGGGGGAATTGTTGGGGTGGATTGTTTACGGGGTCGCAGTCTTGCTGGTCCCCAGGTCAATTTGGATGCCTCAGAGGCTTGGTTTGGTCTCTGAGAGCAGGAGGAAGGTTGAGTGTGTGTAATTGCGTTTGTGTTCGGTTTGGGTTGACTACGGGGCCTCAGTCTGCCTCCCCAAGTCGATGTGTTATTGGTTTGGTTAGTGGATGTGTTAGGAGATTGGGTTTGTTTCTGAGATTTGGATTGGGTGTGTATGTGTGATCGTGTCTGTGTTTGATTTAGGTCACACATACACACACCCAATCCAAATCTCAGAAACAAAACCCAATCTCCTAACACATCCACTAACCAAACCAATAACACATCGACTTGGGAGGCAGACTGAGACCCCGTAGTCAACCCAAACCGAACACAAACGCAATTACACACACTCAACCTTCCTCCTGCTCTCAGAGACCAAACCAAGCCTCTGAGGCATCCAAATTGACCTGGGACCAGCAAGACTGCGACCCCGTAAACAATCCACCCCAACAATTCCCCCTAATTCCATACTCTTGAAAATGGCTCCAAAAGGAGAGCCGAAACGTCGAGTAAATCTCCACATCACACGCGACTCAACCCGAGAAAACTTATCTTCGCATATATATATACTAGCGGCAGCGCTCGCCTTCGGCGAACCTTCGCTAGCCAGGGGGCTTCGCCCCCTGGACCCCGAGCTTCGCCTTCGGCGAGCTTTTTGTCGCCTTCGGCGAGCAATGTTAGGATTTGCGGGCATGTCGCTTGTACGCCCATCGTTGAAACCCTGAAATTCCCGGAGCATAAAACTTAATTCGTGGCCAACCCTCAACATCGATGCCTCGTTTCTTCTTTAGAGCAAAAGCAAATTTATATCTCAACCCCTTTTAGAGGTCATTGTAAAATTAAAAAAAAAAAAACTACAATTTACCCCGTCCATATTTATTCAAATTGATTGGTAGACAATTTAAATTAATTTTATGGTTAAAACCATTTTTGAACGATTTTAACCACATTTGACCAGTGCCCTGGTCAAAATATAAAAGTCTTTTTTTGTTAAAACCCTGCTCAGGGGCGGGAGGTCTTAGGATCAAAAACAGTAAATAGCTTTTTTTTTTAATTTCATTAAGTTTTTTTTAGGCATCGAAGGCATTAAGACTCCGTTTATATTTATTTTAATTGACTGGGTAGCGAATTCAATTGACTGGATACGAACATGCGACCTTTGGTACAAATGACTAAACACTACACCAAGGCCCGAGAACACTAAATAATTTTATATCCCTTGAAAGATATTTATTTAAGAAACTTAAATACAAAAAATCTGGTGTGACTGGCATAGCACACAACTTTCTCTTACCTTCGGTAATCGAAAGTTGTGTACTGTGCTTGTCACACCAGATTTTTTGTGTCGACATATATTTAGTTCCCGACAGTACGGAACATTTGAATTCAGATGTAAAATTTATAAGTATGGGAAAATATTTATATTTTGTTACCATGGCAACCATTTCTCCTATCTTCCCTATGAAATACAAGAGTAAAGTGGTCTTCAGAAGATTTCAATCGCAAAATGAGAATATACATTTTAAAGAGCATCTAAAAAATAATTGATTTTTGAATTTTAAAAAAAAATCGTTGGAGCAAATTTTGAGAAAATCGAAAAAAACTGAAAAAGTACATCAGTAAAGTACTAGTAATCTTTGACCGATTTTGATTAAAAGCTTATTTTTCCGGTCCCGGGGGGTGTTTAGTTAAATATAGAATTTCATCCTCGTAGCTCAATTTCTTCATGCTTAAAATTGAACACAGACACACCCACCCACCCACCCACCCACACACCCACCCACACACCCACCACCCACCCACACACAGACAGACCATGTCGCGAAAACCACTTTTTTGGATTCAGGGACCTCAAAACGTGAAGATCCATCAAAATCTCGACATCGAATTTTTTTTGACATGAATCCAATACTTTCTCTATATATAATATATTACATATATACATAGTTAAGAGAAAGTAAAAAATCTTGTGGATGTATTATTTACATTGCTATCTATTATCGTTTAAAACAAAGTTTCTCAACCTTATTTTGCTCAACTCTCCCCTTAAGAATATGTTCTTTTCTAGAGCCCCCCTCCACCCACCCCCTTATCTTAATTCACCTCTCGATAATTTAAAACAGCTATTGCCACGGTAATAATATAGTAGAGTCGTAGGATAGGATATGACACCTATCCTATTTCTGAGTTTAAAATAAAGAATGAAAAAAGAAGAATGATTCAATGGGGGCAATTAAATTAAAACGCATACTTAGTTATATCGAGGAATATTAATATTAAAATTCTAAAGACATAAATTTAAGACATAACTAATTAGAAGGTTGAACGAATATTATGCATTTTAAGAAGTTTGTTAATAACAGGCTAAAATTTACTAAAAAAACAACGGAAGGTCGCCGCGTTCAGTAACTTGAAATAACCTCTAATAACAAAAATCTGGTGTGACTGGCGAAGCACACAACTTTCTCTTACCTTCGGTAATCGAAAGTTGTGTACTGTGCTTGTCACACCAGATTTTTTGTGTCGACATGTATTTAGTTTCCGACAGTAGGGTACAATTGAATTCAAGATGTAAAATTTATAAGTATGGGAAAATATTTATATTTTGATACCATGGCAACCATTTCTCCTATCTTTTCTATGGAGTACAAGAGTAAAGTGGTCTTCAGAAGATTTCAATCACAAAATGAGAATATACATTTTATAGAGAATCTAAAAAATAATTGATTTTTGAATTTAAAAAAAAATCGTTGGAGCAAATTTAGAGAAAATCGAAAAAAACTGAAAAAGTGAATCAGTAAAGTGCTAGTACTTTTTGGTCGATTTTGTTCAAAAGCTTCGTGTCACGTCCCATGGGGGTGCCTAACTTAAATATAAAATTTCAACTTCCTAGCTCTTTTCGTTCTTGAGATATTTTGTTCACAGACACACACACACACAGACACACAGACACACAGACAGACAGACCATGTCGCGAAAACCACTTTTTTTGGATTCAGGGGACCTCAAAAACGTGAAGATCCATCAAAATCTCGACATCGAATTTTTGACATGAATCCAATACTTTCTCTCTATATATTAACATATATATAGAGGTACGAGAAAGTAAAAATTAAACGATATTAATTTTTATTTTACTTTAGCACGTGATTAGCGATTTTTTTTGCCTTTTTTTAGACTATAATTTTTAATCAGCCCACGTCCCTTCTAAGGAACCTAAATGCCCCTAAATATCTCTAGGTCTTCTACCGTCCCCTGAAAGTCTGAAACTCCTAGAGGGTGACGTTATCGGGTTGAGAAGCTATGGTTTAAAAGATATTAAAGATATTATAATAGTAATATCCTATGGAAAATTTATATTTCTGAAAAAATTTGTTAAATATCACAAATAGATTATGTGTATAAAAATTATATAAATTCTAATAATATTTAAAAAATTGGGGGTTTTTACTTTGTCTTTTGGAGGGTGGGAGGATAGGGGGGGGGGCCTGAATTTCGAAAAATCGCTTCTTAAATGACGCCTTGGGCACAAAAGGACTCTACATGCCAAATTTCAGCCTTATAGGTATTATAGTTTAGGCTGCGCGTTGTCATCACTTAGTCACATCTCTCTTTATATATATAGAGATGGAAAAAAAGAAGAGTTGAAAAAAATGCATTTTTCACAAAAAACGATCAATTAGGGTACCGAGCGGCCGGATTTCAAAACACAACACCGAAATTGCTTTTAAGGGGGGGGTCATTTAAGGGGGCTTTTAGCGAAGAAAGCATATTGATATCTCATTTGAGTTAAAAGTTGGAAAAACCGAATTTTTTAAGAAAATGACGATTTGGGGTACTTAGAGGCGGAATTTCAAAAAACCCCGAAATTACTTTTTAGAGGTTCATTTAAGGAAACTTTGAGCGTAGAAAGCATATTAAAATCTCATTTCAGTTAAAAGTTGGAAAATCCGAATTTTTTTTTACAAAAATGACAATTTGGGGTACTTAAAGGCCGAATTTCAAAAAAACCCTGAAACAACGAATTTAGATATTCACCTAAGAAAAATTTTAGCGAAGAGAGCAAATTAATATCTCATCTCGTTTAAGAATTATTTAAAATTTCAGTTAAAATTTGAAAAATCCGAATTTTTTTACAAAAATGACAATTTGGGGTACTTAGTGGCCGAATTTCAAAAAACCCTGAAACAACGAATTTAGATATTCATCTAAGAAAAATTTTAGCGAAGAGAGCAAATTAATATCTCATCTCGTTTAAGAATTATTTAAAATTTCAGTTAAAATTTGAAAAAATCCGAATTTTTTTACAAAAATGACAATTTGGGGTACTTAGTGGCCGAATTTCAAAAAACCCTGAAAACAACGAATTTAGATATTCATCTAAGAAAAATTTTAGCGAAGAGAGCAAATTAATATCTCATCTCGTTTAAGAATTATTTAAAATACAAAAAAATACCCCATTTAGTGCCCTTAAAATTGGAATTTCGAAAATTCGCTTCTTAAATGACGCCTTGGGCACAAAAGGACTCTACATGCCAAATTTCAGCCTTATAGGTATTATAGTTTAGGCTGCGCGTTGTCATCACTTAGTCACATCTCTCTTTATATATATAGAGATATATATATATATATATATATGCGAAGATAAGTTTTCTCGGGTATATATATATATATATATATATATATATATATATATATATAACCCGAGAAAACTTATCTTCGCATATATATATATATATATATATATATATATATGCAAAGATAAGTTTTCTCGGGTTAAGTCGCGTGGGGTCCCCCCCCCCCCCACGCGACTTAACCCGTGAAAACTTATCTTTGCATACATCCATAGGCGCCGGAACTGGGGGGGGCAAGGTTACATTGCCCCCCCCCCTCGGCATCCTCTAGGAGGGGGCAGGGGGGCAAAATTTCTTTTATTTCATTTATTTTTAAAAAATGATATATTTTTACTTTTGAAAAATAAAATCTTCTAAATTAAAAAAAATTAAAAGAGTAAGAAATTCATTTTTTTCCAAATTTTTTTCCAAAAATTTTTGATAAAATCACTAGCAAATTTTTTAAAATTTTAATTTTATTAAAAGTGTGATTTTATTTAAAATTTTTAAAGTTTTATAGTAGATTTGTTTTTGTTTTAAACTATTTGAACATATTAAATTATTTTAATTTTCTAAAAAAAAAATTTTTTGCCCCCCTGATTCAAATTCGTTCCGGCGCCCCTGCATACATCCGGTCGCGGAAACCTTCCAGAATATATATATATATATAGAAGCTTTTCTCTCTTTTGCCTAAAGCTCTATCAATAATACAAATATGAAGTAAAAAAATTTTCCAATATTAAAATTTAGTTGATAGGATCGTTCCATATTGGCTGACTTTATTTCTTTAGCCCATCAACGTCCACGGCAGCTGAGGTCCATCTTAGGGACATGTGGCCTTCTGGTGGGAATAAAGCCCTTAAATCCTCTGCCCTTCTTTCTTCTTCAGATTACAATCCATCTCTCTTGAGAAGCCATTTCATTTTCATATCCCTCTTTCTATCGTCCTTTCAATCAATCACACGATTAAATTTTATAGGTCAAATATTAAAATCCCTCGTGATGTACCTAATTGGTGTAATATATTTAAAAACTCAATTATCCGAATTAACAGATAATCAAATACACATTTTATAAGCCTCAAAACTTTAATGCATGTGAGTGATTCTAGTATATTAAAAAAAAATGATTTAAATGCTTTTCTCTCTTTTTTTTCAAAAGCATATCAAACAATATTTTAATAGAAAGTGGCCATTACATAAATTAAAAGGACATTTTATATTATATATACAAGCAAAGCAAAGTACTTGATTTTGTTTTTTATAATTAAAATTTTAAATAAAGTATAACAGATAATAATTTACTAAATTTGGACAGTTCGCGTTAATGCAATAACAAGAGAGAGAGAATGAAAGGAGAAAATGTAAATATATTTATTTGTATGTAATTTAGCAAGGGGTTGTTGTTTTTTTGTCCGTGAATAAATAAAAACAGAAATTAATAGAAAATTATAGTAGCCTATATTTTCTTTTACGTTTTACATCATTTAGAAATGAGAATTGAATTAAAACATTTATTTTAATATTTATTTAAATTACGAGAAGTAAGTTGTCGACTTTTGCTCCAAGAAGCAAGACTTATTAATTTATGTAAATTATCAGATTTTTATTTGATTATGACGTCATATATGCATGCAAGTCGTTTGATCCACTGGCATGCTATTGAAAGTCTATGTATTAGATAGGGCTCTTGTGATTGGTTGATCCTGACCAATCAGAGTGCTTCTTTTAGAAAGGGCCCTCGTCTTCTTGTATCTTGCCAATTGCCGATTTCTCAATCAGTTGCCATTGTGAGGGCGTGATGTACGTATCCTCCGCGCTTGTTTGACACAGAAATGACGCTTTCTTTGATTTCGTTACCTGAACACACTTTCTCTTCATTCACTGCTCACCGTTGAACTTGAATACTCCACACATCTTTCCAAATATACTCTCTGCTTATATTAATATCTTTCTCAATAAGAAGTCCTGCATCCCTACCAGGTACTCCATTTTTCCATTGTTTTGTATTAATCTTATTTTTTTCGCCTCACCTGCATATGCAAATTTATTATTATAAATCAATTGAATACCAGTGGCTATAAATAAATATACCATTAATTAATTGAATCGTTTAAAAGATTTAAAAGAATATATTATTAATTTTGATTATACGAGTATTCGTATTCTTTGAGTTTCTATACTTGCGTATTCTTTGCATTATATATATATTTTTTTTTTTTTTATAAGGTCTTTTTCGGCATCTAAGGCCATTTAGACCCCATCTCTATTTATTTCAAATGATTTGTAGTCAAATCAAATGAAATAAATTTTTCCTTTGCATTATTTAACTTGATAACATTTTAAAATTCTAAATATTCTATGACTCCTTTAAGAAGCCAAAGTCATTAAGTTGGCCCAGATTTTTATTTACGTTAAAGAAAATAAATAAGATGGAGCGAGGTTGATAATTTGAATAAAAGGGCTCTAACATGTATCACTTCACTTAAAGGACGATCTGTCCTAAGTGGGAAATAAATTGATATAATTTATGTGTTTGCTCTCTACCCTTCTCTTTATACATGCCGAGTTAATAAGGGACCTCCGAAATAGAAAGGCAAGCCAACCAGCATGAATGGCTTGAAAATAAACCATGGAGATAATTTTTTTAATATGTTTTTAAATTTATTGTTTTATAAAAAATTCAAGCTGTATTGTTTTTTACATTCATTATTTTTAGCCTAACTTAAATTTTAATTATATCTCTCCGAATATAATTCTTTTTATTGTTTGTTCTTTTTGTATTCTTTGAAATTTTGATCGGTGCTCTTGAATCGTTTGCTAATGCTAGGTTGGTCTTCATATATTATATACATGTATAATATACAGTATAATACTAGCTGCGGTAGGGTTGCCTTCGGCACCCTGCCACGCTAGGCACTGGCGGGCGGCGTCTCGGGTTATGACTAATAGTTGTCCGGATAAATCTATTTTAATTAATTTTCCACCAAAATATGAAAATATGAAATAAAAAACTTATTTTAATTAAAGGGCTTTTAGAAAATTCTGAAAAAAAATTACTGTATTAATTTTCGATATATGTTAAAATTAAATAATTATTCTGAGGTGTGGAATATAATATTTCAATTATTTTACACACTGAGGAAGCCTCATTTTAAGTTTATCAAAAAAATGTGAAAAATAAAGGATTATTTTTTTCTGCGGGGGGAGGGGACGTGGGACAATAGATTTCCTTTTTAGTTGAAAATCATTTTACTTTTTACTTTCTCATATAGAATATAAAGAGAAAGTATTGTAACCGTCAAAAAATTCGACTTCGAAATTTTGATGATTCTCTAGACCTCCCTGAGTCCACCAGAAAGTCATTCCCCTTTTATTTTATAAAAATGTAATTATTATTTTATCCTTGTTTTAACCTTGTTTTTCAAACATTTTTATTTTATTTTATTTTCTTTTTTAGTCTGGCTTGAAAAGCTGCTAGTTCCATTCGCTTCAGTTGATCTCCTTCCAATAAATGCCATTCGTCGTTGTTTTTTCACAAGCTTCTTGCCCCTGATTATCTGGATTGAAATGTGAGTCTATAATTCATTATCATTATTTCTTTTTTTTTTTATTTAATCCTATATAATTATTATTTTGGTATTTAAATATTTTCATTTGATATAAATTATAACATAAAAACGAAAAACGTTTATAGAGGTTAATTGAAAAAGTATTTGATATTGATAGGCCTATTATTTTTAAATAGAAATCCTAATTGCAATATTTATTATCTACTAAGATAATAAATGCTAAAAGGATTTTTATTTAATAGATAATACTATTAATTTATATTATTCTTCTTCCAATTATTAATTCCACCACTCTCTAAAGATTAATATTTAATTTCTGTTTTCATTATATGAAGAGAAAGAGTAAACAGTTAATATCAAAATTATATAAAGCAATCAAAGATAATATGATTTAGATATTTTTATGATTATTTATAATTGTGGCAATCAGAATGTTTACAAAAGAATTGGAGATGGGAGGGAGCAATTAATGTGGTTTCTTCTTCATTCCTACTTCGTGTTGATTATTTTATACTCATCTAATTAATATCTAAATAGGATTTTATTTACGAGAGGCTCTGGGTCTTAGCTGGGAGTAAGAAGTTTCACTTCTTAAATATTAATCTTTTTAATGATAATTTTTTATATCTTCCGTATTATTTGACTTGATTTGGACTTGGGTGTTCTTACTGTTTGGTTCACAATTAGATTTTTTTCATAAGTTGAAAACTTGTTTATTTGTTTTTACTCTTGCTCAACTTGCCACCCAACTATTGCACATTAAGTTTCTCTTTTCTTATCTTTCGTTAATCCATCTCGAACAAAAACAGGACAATGGCGACAACTATTTTAAGATCTTCCAGGAAAATAGGTTTAGGACCTTTTCCTGGAACTTTTGAAAGAAGTTTTTTAACACGAATGCCCGTTATTGTTTGAGCCCCTTGATAGTTGTGATATTCGATCTGATGATATTTTCCTTCTAGAGATGTTGAGTTATATTTATATGGTCAGAATTGTGTAAAAGGAGAGAAAATCAGCAAGTATTGAAATAAAACTCACAATATGTAGAGGCTCGACTTTGATTAAATAATACCCATCTCTGGCACTATATAATTAAAGTCGAAAGCTTACTTATAGTGAATTTTATTTTTATATCAGAGATATTTTGTTTTAATTTATCGCAATGATCTGTTACACATTCGTTATCTTATTTTAAGATTACACTAGTTGAATTTTCTGTTCATATCCCAAAAGGGAGTGACTGATTTCTTCTTTACTACGAATTTCAACTTGATTAGCTATTTTATTTGACTTTTTTAAATAAACATATTTAATTATTAGACGGCAACAAGACTAGAATATTAATATATTTTTGTTTTTAAAAATATGGTATAAATAAAAAAAAATTTTATAGAGAAAGGAAACGCCTTGTTTGTAAAATTTAATCCCAACTGGCTTCAAGAGAACAAATCACCCATAATAAATAAACGAGAATAAAAAAAAAGATCTACGTGGGTCATGAAAACAAAAGGAATATGCTTCGATCGCAAAATTATAAACTATATAGAAGAGAGAGGGAGTAAAAACAAAATAATAATTCATAGCAATGAATAGAGAGATGGGGGGATGAAGACTAGAGGAAGAGTGACGGTTGAAATGCGCCCTTTTTGCGAGGACAGGAAACAGCTGTCTATAAATCTGGCTCCGTCCCCACACCTACACCGCCCACCCCAGCCATTCCACCTACAAGCCAATCGGGATCTTTTTTTTTTGATATATATAATAGATAATGATAAAAAAAAAGAAGAGACCATCAAATGAAAAACATTGTAATATTTTATATATAGATCGAAAATAACATTTGAACTCGAAATGGGTCTGGAATCGGCTATGGACGAATTTTTTTTGAAAAGGACATTTTTATTTATAGTGTTAGATATAGGAATATTGTGTTGGAGAAATTAGTTGGTGTTTGGTTGCTTTCGATTTATTGTAGTAGAGTGAATGTACTGTACCATGCAGAGAAAAGATATTGTACAAGATAAGGCTATGCCATAAGGCTCAAATGCCAGGTAGCCGCCATCTTGTACAATATCTTTTCTCTGCACGGTACCTTCCTAAACGCCCTATTTTGCTCTTTGAGTACTCAGTGATCAAAATGAGAATATACATTTTAAAGAGCATCTAGAAAATAATTGATTTTTGAATTTTAATCAAAATCGTTAGAACGATTTTGAGAAAATCGAAAAAAACTGAAAAACTACATCAGTAAAGTACTAGTATTTTTTGGCCGATTTTGATCAAAAGTTTATTTTCATGCCCTAGGTGACTATCTAACTTAAATATAAAATTTCAACCTCCTAGCTCAATTCCTTCATGCTTAAAATTGAACACAGACAGACCATGTCGCAAAAAACACTTTTTCGACTCAGGGGACCTCAAAACGTGTATATCCAATAAATCTCGACATCGAATTTTTGACATGAATCCAATACTATCTCTCTTTATATATAAACATATATAAAATTAAGAGTCAGTGAGGTCATTTCAGTTTTTGCTTGGGGGGGGGGGGGGCATTGATAAGAGAGAGTGTGAGTTTGTATAAGCTCAGAATTTACCATTTTCTTCCAAAACCTTGGGAGGAGGGAGCAAATGCCCCCCCCCCCAAATGACGCCCCTGTTCTCGGTCAAATCGAAATTTTATCTATAATACTATATACCCAATTAAATTAAAAATTAATTTAATTTACCAAATATTAATAAATAAATAATACTAATTTTATTTTTTGTGTTTATATTAATAAAAAAAAGATACTTTGAGAAATCCGTGATTCTAATCTACTCTGAAATTCATTTAATTAATTTCTATTGGGAACAGATGTGGGATAAATTCTGAGGACAAAATTAAAAGGGAGTGAGAGAGTAAAAGAGAAACGAGCAAAAATTTAATAACTATTATTAAAAAGAAAAGATCTTTTATCGTTTTTAATACAATAATTTTACTTTCATTTTAAATTAAAAAAAAAAAAAAATATTTTTTAATAATTTTTTTTCTATATTTAAATTATATTGACGACCAATTAATGAAAATGATTTGAAAACAGACAGAAAAAAAAAATTGACATGCTAAAATAAAATAATAATAATTTGAAGTGACATTTCGAACCATGATTAGGAGCTTTTCAGTCTAAAATTTATAATTTATGTTTCGGATAATAAACATAGGATTTGACCAAATTTTATAAAATTTTAGAATGTCGGTAGCACTTATTCTTATCACGTTCTATCTATCTATTTCTATCTGAATGGATCTATCCTAAAAATTCAATTCCATTAGAGATGAAAATTAGTAATATTAATAGATTTGTTCATATATGACGTCATCAGGATGCAAAATAGAATTGTCTTTTCGCCATGTTAAAGATAGGACAAATTTGAAATTTTGTTGTCCTCTAAAAAAGTCACTTTTGCTTCAAAATGAAATTTTATATCAAAGGTATCAGGTTTTCGGTAGAATCTATTTGTATTTTAAATTTCATCCAATTCGGTCCAGCAGGGAAATTTGTAGCTTTGTCTAAAAATTTGAAAATTGAACAAAAGAATAATAAAAAAAAGCAAAAATAAGAGACTAACTTTTAAGCTTCCGAAATTGGCAAAATCACAATTTTGAGCCTTTGCCAATCTTTTTGGCACTAGAATTTTTTTTTGAATTTATGCTCAAAATAATCCTTTTTCATTCTAGTTTTATATAAAAAAAATTTGGCTCTGATATCTTAAAAACTTTTTGAGATATTCGCCCAGAAAGAGAAAAGTTTCTCAAAAAAATTTTTTCACGTCCCTATCTTTTATTATAGTCTAGGAGAATCTGAATGGTTCATGTAAATCCAAAGGACTATTCGAAAAAAAACTGAAAAAGTACAGTGAACGCCAAAGTTGAGTTGCACTCGTGCGTTTTCTACTTGTGATTATTTCATTGTTTTTATAAAAGAAAATGAAAATCTTTATTGGAAATTTTCTAGGTTTGAACCATGAAAGTCTCCATTAAAAAATATACAATATTTTTTTAAAAACAATGAAATAATCACAAGTAGAAAACGCATGGGTGGGACTTAATATTGTCTCTCACTGAACATCAGTAAAGTACTAGTACTCTTTGACCGATTTTGATTAAAAGCTTATTTTCACGGTCCAGGAGGGTACAAAACTTAAATATAAAATTTCAACGTCGTAGCTCAATTCCTTCATGCTTAAAATTGAACACACCTCACAGACAGACCATGTCGCGAAAACCACTTTTTTGAATTCAGGGGACCTCAAAACGTGTATATCCATCAAAATCTCGACATCGAATTTTTGACATGAATCCAATACTTTCTCTCTCTATATATTAAGTAAATGAAAGTAAAAATTAAAAATTTATTATACTTTATGCTGTTGTCAGTCATGTTTTAAAAAAATGCGATTATAATCAAAAGGAATTCTTCAATTTATTCTTCTTCTTTCTTTGCCGTTATTATTCCCGCGTTGCGGGGTCGGCAGAATGAGTTTTTTGTGATCGGAAGAAATATAACAGGCCGACCCGTCACACGGTCTGACGCCTATCGAAAATATAGAAGGAAGGGACTGATATGTAAAGAATAGAAGGACCGCCAGTCCCAGCTCGGGTAGCTCGTGGTCGCCATCCACGTACCCACAAAATGGGGGTCCCTGAGCAAGAATTCTTCAATTTATTAATTAAATTAAATTGCCTGTTTTTCTTGAGGCGTTGTGTTCTTTTTATAGGCCTACTTTAAAAAACGTTGTCAGTAAATTAATATTTCTTTGACTTCGGTTATACCACTTCGTATTAAAATTTCATCTTTAGCTCCCTGTATTAAAATAATTTTAATATTTTTAAATATATTATTTTTTTCCCTTGGGATGAAAATATAATAGAATATTTATTTTTCCACAAGAGATTTTTTCTTCTTAAATCCCTTTTACCTGTGTGACATCCTGTTGACATACATTGAATTAAAAATCGTGGTATAAATTCAAAGTCCAAGCGTTGGTTAAAAACTGATCCCTCTGTGGGCTCAGGAAAGGATTTTGGTCCTTTGACTCCTGGGACATCAGAGAGAAAAAAATTAAGAGAAGAAAATAACAGAGAGAGAGAAAAAATGTTATCAAATTTGGATCAACTTTTCTTTTAGAGACAATCGATAATAGAGTAATTGTATTTTAGATTGGGAGAAAATAAAGAAGAAAAAAAATATAAGAGGAATTAATTTAAAGTCAATAACTGGAGGGTTTATGAAATTTACTTCTGGGATAAAAATATTTTAATGAATTTTCTCAAATAAAAATTATATTATTCAAGTCCCATAAAATTACAACCAACCAGCAGCCAATAATTTTCTTTTTTATAAAATTTTTTTAATTATTCTTGGCATCATTTGGATATCATGAATAAAAATATACATTGCTCGTTTCCGGTAATTTTTTTTTGTTAAATTTTATTTTAAATATTCTAAAAGATAATTTGCATAAAGATAATAGCTGATATTAAAATAATAATCTTAAATGAGGTTTATTATCATTTTATTTATGATAATGGAGAGAGAATTTCTTTTCTAAATCCTCAATTGGAGCTTATTTTAAAGATTAATTTAGGCAAAATTTGGTCTAACAGCACAAAACTTTCTCTTACATTCACTAATTGAAAGTTGTGTTCTGTGCTTGTCACACCAGATTTTTTGTGTCGACATATATTTAAATTAGTAATATTTATATTTTGTTGCTTAATCAAAATCATTACATCGAATTTTGAGAAAATCGAAAAGTACAGTGAGGGACAATATTAAGTCCCACCCATGCGTTTTCTACTTGTAATTATTTCATTGTTTTTAAAATAATATTATAAATTTTTTAATGGAAACTTTCATGGCTCAAACCTAGAAAATTTCCAATAAAGATTTTCATTTTCTTTTATAAAAACAATGAAATAATCACACGTAGAAAACGCATGAGTGGAACTTAATATTGTCCCTCACTGTACATCACTAAATTACTATAGTGGAATCTCTATTATTCGTATTTCCGGCTAATTTATACAAATTTACCGCTCCCTAGAGAAAATTTTTATTTTGTACTCCCGATAATTCGTATCCACCCTGTGACCAACGAATTATCTGGATTCTACTGTTTTTAGTATATTCTTATTTTCGCTCAGGAGCGAGCCTAACTTAAATATAAAATTTCAACCTCATAGTTAATTTCTTTGATATTTAATTTTCAACACAGTCAGACACACACATTCAGTATACACTTTTACCTTAGAAACATATATTTTCATCAAAATCTCGATATCGAATTTTTGACATGAATCCAATAACTTGTTGAAAAAATATAATTATGTATAATTTATTTCCCTGAACAGTTAAATTTCATGTAAATTTTTCAAATAATTTTTTTAAGAATTCTTACTCATTCGTTCTTACATAGATTTTATCATAAACTAATAAGTACAGTATATAAACAGAGATTTAGATACAATTTTTTTTTTTTTTTTGTTTTTTTTTTATTTAATTATGCGATCAACGTAAAATTAACGGGGGCAAAAATGGCTGGAGGCCTAATGCCAACAATCAGTGACGTCATTTCAACTTTTTCTTGGAGAGGAGGGCGAACTTTTTTTTTTATTAAAATTTACTTATAGGTACTCAAATTTTGTACACTTTCTATGCTCGTAGATATATTTTGGAATATTTTATTTAGAATAATAGAGAATTTTATAAAAATCAGTGCCCTTGAGGGGGGGGGGGGGGCAAATTCTCCCACCCCTGCCTCCTTCAAATGACGCCACTGTAACAATCTTTTTAAATACATCAACGTAAAATAAAAAGGACCATCTTTATTTATAAAATCACAGCGCAAAAATACAAAAAAAGATTATTCTAAAAGTTGAAATTCGCAGGCCTTTATAATTCTTAAATTTTCATTTTATTTATTTAATATTTGAAAAATAAATAAAACCACTTACCTCTTTTTTTTCTCTCTCCTTTAAAGGGCTGACTGACTGTAAGTTAAAAGGAACAAAATTCAATTTTCCATGTGTCAAGGAATCCCTTTGGGCTGCAATGCATGCTTTATTCATTACAAATTGCGTACTTGTTTCATTGTCAAGTCTCTCACTGAAACAGAGCAATAGTTATTTTGTTTTGTTTTTACTTTTTTTTTTTTTTTTTGTGTGTTCGCCGGACACACACAGAGAAAGGGATAAAATCCACGATGATACCATGACATAAACATTTCACCCTGACCATTTAAAACCTACTGTTAGCACCCAATCGACTCACCACTACATATCCTTCTTGTGAATTTATGAGTAGGGTTTAGGTCTTTAGGATAGACCATAACCACCTCTTTTCACAATATAGGCCTTTTTTTTATCTCAATATTTAAACTTTTTTTAATTTCATCTTTACAAATTTTGACGAAACTTCCCCTGACCATTTGAAGACCTACTATCCCAATTTTTAATAAAATTTCTCCGATATCTATAGACCTTTATAATAATAATATCTCCGTTAGAATATTCTTATTAAGAAAAGTCTGGTGTGACTGATCACACACACAACTTTCTCTTACCTTTGGAATCAAAGTTGGGGGGTTGAAAACCTCAAAATTTTAATTTTTCATTTTTTATTTTGTTTTCTATCTCATAAACTAACATATTTTGCACCAGATACAATACAAAAAACATTAAATTTCTAAAATTTGTTATTAAACGAGTATTTAGACCCAATATTAACCGAGATACCGATCAAATGTTCTATTTTTTTACATTTCGAACTTGTCTAACTTTAATCGGTATCTCGGTTAATATTGGTCTAAATATTCGATTTATTACCCAATCTTACAAATTTAATGCTCTACAACTTTGTTATGTATTAAAATTCACAAAATATGTTTAGTTTCCGTGATATACGAAAACTTAAAAGTCCAAAGTATCTCGAAATGAAAAAAGAAACTTTGATCACCGAATCTCGGTTAATATTTGGTCTGAAAATTCGTTTTATCAACCAAATTTTATACTCTTTCTAATTTATTATGAGGCACAAAATATGCTTAGTTTAAGAGATATAACGAGAAACTGAAAAAGTACACACTTTTGAGTTTTTTTTTTTTTTTTCTCCAACCCTACGAATTAAACAAAAACAAACATTAAAACTAAAATTGAATTTAAGTTTTTTTCAGTGTCTAGAAGAGGAATTCAAATTCTTTATTTAAATTTATTTATTGTCCAAAGGGATGGTTTATTCTATCTAAAGACCCTCAAACCCCTACCTCAGGTAAATTCACACAGACACTCATATGTAGGTGAGCATTGGTGCCAACGCGTTTCAAATTTCGAAATTTGTTCCCATGATATATCCTAAAGGGATTTTCTTCTTCCAGTTCGCCAGGGCTAACGTGTAGATAGGCAAAATCCCAAGAGGGAAAGGGGTTGCTGCCAAGACGACGGGAAAATAAAGGGACACAATTAAATTAGAAATGATGAACACGCAATTCAAATTCGAGGGTATTTAAGAGTCTCTCTCTCTGTCTCTGTTTTAAATTCTAGACATAAAAGTTAAAACAAATTTTGTATTATTTTTTCATTCTTAAATTGTTTTTTTGTGAAGGATGTATCGCTCCATTTTTATCGTAGCCATGAAAGGGTTAAAAGTAAAACACACTCCATTCTCTTAAAAATTTTTATATATTTTTTACTTTCTCTTACCCTATATATGAAATATATATATAGAGAGAAAGTATTGCGATCATTTCAAAAATTCGATGTCGAGATTTTTTACTTTCTCGAATAGGATATAAAGAGAAAGTATTGTTTATATCAATGTGAATTAAGTCATTACTTTTCTTTGTTCTATAGTACTGGGTGTCTATAAAAGAACTCCGGGGTTTTGAGGCAAAATATTTTAATAAGGTAAATACGTACATACATGTTTTATACATGATTGGAAAGGTTATATTTTCAAGTTTTTTTAACAATTTAATAAATTGATATAATTGGAGGTTTACTTCTTTTAAATCCGTATGATGGAGTTCACGGTAATTAAAAACAAAGTATTTTACTTTATTATGCAGGAATTTTATTGCCAGACAACTGTTGTGTGCACATTCTCACAGTTTCGGTCCGATTGAAAAAGTTATATTCCCATCTAATTATATAAAAAAATATATATTATCATTAAATGTAATAATAAAGTAAAAATAATCTTTAAAAACTAATTCCTAGACGCTCTGATCTTGTGGTTCAAATCTGCACTACACAGGACAGAGTCGGAATTCTAAAACAAATTAAAGTATTCTCCCACTCCAATTCATGGCATTTCACCCCTTTGGGGAAATATATATTTAAATAAGAGACAAGGAATATATGGCCTGATGATGGTCCTTTTCGGACCGAAACTGTGAGAATGTGCACACAACAGTTGTCTGGCAATAAAATTCCTGCATAATAAAGTAAAATACTTTGTTTTTAATTACCGTGAACTCCATCATACGGATTTAAAAGAAGTAAACCTCCAATTATATCAATTGATAATTTCTCTTTCGTCTCTTTCTAAATTACAATTTAATAAAGTTCAATGTTAGCCCCGTGAGTGGCACGGCACACATCGTAACGGTATTCTACCTCTTCCCATGTCCTGGTCAGCACAGGGCCGGAACTACGAGATTTTTAAGGGGGGGGGGCAAAATTCAATTTGTCGCCCCCCCTTAAAATTGTATAAAACATGTAGCGTTTTTTACTTTATTAAAATATTTTGCCTCAAAACCCCGGAGTTCTTTTATAGACACCCTGTATAGTAAAAATTTCATTTAGGGTCTACTTGTTTTGTTGGATGTGAATTGAATCTCCATAACATTTTCTCATATGTTTATTTCAGCGTTTTTATAAAATAACATTCTATTCATATATGTTTGAATCTTAAATTTAAAAATTTTTCATATAAAATGAAATAATCACATGAAAAAATGCAACTTAATAGTTCATGTAAATAAATTACGCCGGACTTAATTCAGGTTTTGACCGCGAAATTGGCTCTTGATTTCGCATTATTTGTCACTATAGATGTCCAATTGTTGGAGTTAAGAGAGTTTATCACCAAATATGAGGGCTACTGGTCGAAAAAATAAATAATTAAATTAAATATTTGTTTTAACATCCTTAATTTTTTTAAACAATTCTGACAAAATTTATTTAAAATTGCGCCCCTGGAGTCGAACCAGGGCCTCCGCCTGCCACGCTAGCGTTGTAGATCCTGGTTCGACTCCCAGGGGGCCAATCAAACAAACTCAACCTTCAAATTTGTTATCTTGAAATTTATTTAGTCATCTTTAGTACATTAAAGAATGTTTCCAATTTTTTTAAGAATATTTTCAAAAATCCTTGGGGTAAACAAAAATATTCAGTTTTTTTTTTTTTTATTAGAGGGTTCTTTACAAAATACGGAAAAATTTCTTAATGGACTGAAGCTGATTCAATCAATTATGTCGGAAACGTCTAAAAAATTTCAATAATTTGGTGACTGCATCCGACCATCGCATAATTAATTGCTGTTTTTTTTTTATTCTAATCTCCATAAAAAAAAGACTGCTTCTATTCTCAACTCTAAACCCAAACAAATTTAAAACAAAAGGTATTATCTTAAAAACCCCAAGGCTAAAAAAAGAGAGGTTAACAAAAAGATAAAAGAAAAATATAATTAAATGGAAAGAAATACTTTTCAATTAAAAAAAAAAAAAAAGAAAAAATAATAATTCCTGTCTCTGTTATTATCTCCGTTTCTTTAAGACGAGATGAAACAAAAAAAAAAAAATGAAAAAATTTTATAAATAAAAGGGATAATAGGGAAAATATGTCTAACACCAGAAGGACGTCACTCAGTCTGTAAATACGTATTAATTTATGATGGATATTGCAAAAACAAAAAGTATGCCGTTGTCGCATTGAACGATCAATACTAAAATCAAATTCATGTACGATATCATTACGTCTAATCATACAGCAGATTTTGAAGTAACGAAATTTATTCTTCCTTTCTATCAAGAAAGCCAAAATATATATTTTTACTTTCTCTTGCCTCTATATATGTTAGTATATATAGAGAGAAAGTATTCGATTCATGTCAAAAATTCGATGACGAGATTTTGATGGATATACACGTTTTTTTGGGCCCCTCAATCCAAAAAAGTGGGTCCCGCGACATGCTCTGTCTGTGTGTCTGTAAACAAAATATCTCTAGAATGAAATGAGCTAGGAAATTGAAATTTTATATTTAAGTTAGGCACGAAGCTTTTGGACAAAATCGGCCCAACAGTACTAGTACTTTACTGATGTACTTTTTCAGTTTTTTTCGATTTTCTCAAAATTCGCTCCAACGATTTTGATTAAAATTCAAAAATCAATTATTTTCTTTAGATGCTCTTTAAAATGTATATTCTCATTTTGCCATTGAAATCTTCTGAAGACCACTTTACTCTTGTACTTCATAGAAAAGATAGGAGAAATGGTTGCCATGGTAACTAAATATACCGTAAATATTTTCCCATAGGTATACTGACAAGCACAGCACACAACTGTCTCTTACCTTCGGTAATCGAAAGTTGTGTGCTGTGCTTGTCACACCAGATTTTTAAAAATAAAACTAGATCAAAATTAGTGATTATAAAGTTGTTGTTTTCTATTTCGACTTTCTCATATACGAAGTATATAAAGAGAAAGTAGTGTAATTGTCAAAAATTTTACGTCGAGATTTTCGTCACGATTACGTAAAAACTCCAGAGAATTGTAATATATATATCTAAATCAATTTTTTTTTAGAGTAAACAAGTCAACTGGATTTAGTACTTTATTAAAAACTTTTTTCAAAATTTTTAAATTTGTAATTTTTTTCTCATATTATGTACGATAAATTACACTATTTTAAATTAATGATAATGTCAAATATTTGTCAATTTCAAAATAGAGGTTAGAACATATCTTGTAAATATTTACATTTCCTATGGACAATTTGTCTTCCCCCCCCTCAAAAAAAATCGAAACAAAATGGCGGATTCCCTCATGGCCAGACTATGTTAATACAGTAATTATATATGTCGCCCCTCCCTCTATTTACTTTTTGGTATTCAAGCCGTTCGGCATTTCACACGACTTGTCTTTTTCCTTTGTTGATGGCTTTATGCCAAAAGAAAACGAATTATTTTTTGCCTTTAAAACTCAAATTTTATACTATTTATTTAACATATTTAATAACAACATTTATTTTGTTCCATCGGGCAGAAAGAGAGAGAGAAAAAGAGCGGGGAATCAATTAGGTGGAAAATTTTTCTCTTTATAAACCGCAGGCAACAAACTGGCTGACTCAATAAATATCTATAATCTTTTGTGTACGAAGGTCAATTTTTAAAGGGAAAATAGAAATGGCGTCCGTCCATTGAATGTTGATTTTGTATCTTTTCAGTCAATTTAATGACGTATTCTTTCTTCTTTTTTTTACATTTTTATTTGGAAATCCCCATTCTAAACGTAGGGAAGTCGTCCTTAACTTATTGGTCAAAGTGTTAATGAGATTTTGATTGAAATACACGTTTTGAAGGACCATGATTCCAAAATGCTCCGTATATACGTGTGTGTTAAAAAAAAATCACATGAAGGAAAAAAGCTACCTGATTAAAATTTGATTTTTAAGATAGGTACAGTGAAGGACAATATTAAGTCCCACCCATACGTTTTCTACTTGTGATTTCATTATTAAAAAAAAAAAAAAAATTATATATTACTTTTTTTTAATGGAAACTTTGATGGTTCAAAACTAGAAAATTTCCAATTAAGATTTTCATTTTCTTTTATAAAAACAATGAAATAATCACTAGTAGAAAAGCCATGGGTGGGACTTAATATTGTCCCTGTACAGTGAGCGTTCTTCTTCTTCTTCTTCTTTCTTTGCCGTTATTATTCTCCCGGTGCGGGGTCGGCGGAATGTTTTTTTTTTTTTTTTGAGACCGGAAGAAATTGAACCGGCCGGCCATTCGCACGGTCTGTTGCCTGTTGAAAATATAGAAGTGAGGGACTGACATATAAAGAATAGGACTCCCAGTCCCAGCTCGGGTAGCTCGTGGTGACCATCCTCTTATCCACAAGCCCCTGAGCAACTGTACAGTGAGCGTTATAGTATACATTGAAGTAATTTTATTGACCGAAAAGGCAAAATAAATAAAATCTTGTTCAGATGACTGAAAAGGTTAAATAAAATTATCGTGGCTCTCACTGTACCTCCCTGACACGCAAAAATAAACTTTTGAATAAAATATGAGTATGTTAATGATATACTTTTTGAAATTTTTTCGCGTTTTTTTCAAAATCTGCTCTAACGATTTTGATTAAAATTCAAAAATAATTATTTTTCTTCTTTTCGAAGGCCATTTAGACTCCATCTCAATTGAATTGGTAGTCAATCCAATTGAATAAATTTTTGTTTCATGAGACGGGATGCTAACCCTTGACCTCTAGCACATGAGGCATAAAAACTGTTAAAAATGTTTATTCTCATTTTTCCCTCAAAATTGATTAGTTTGAAGTTATTTAACTTTTTCGACAACTGAGTCCTTCTCTATTTCAATTAATTGGTATCCAATTCAATTGAAATAATTTTTTCGCCTTGAACGGGATGCGAACCCTCAACCTTTGACTAAATGAATGAAAGTTCTTCTTTAATACATAAAAAAAATATTTTTGTATTTTCTCTAACTCCCATAAAAATGAAAACATTAATATTCATATTTTTTTTTTTTATTATTATATATCAAAAATAAATAAAATATAATTGCCAATTTCTTTTGAATTTATAAATAATTATTTGACATCAATTAAAATTAATTGGTTTAAATTCATCAGAGAGGTCAAGGTAATTGAGTCTAAACACTCCTCTGTGAGGCATTGAATTAGGGGGAGGGGGTGGGCTCGCCACCACCTACACTGTGCTTGGGGAGACCCACTAAATCCTGATCCGGTGTCATGGACCTGGAGTTGGTTAGTTCTCTCTCCCTCTCTCCTCTCCTGGGAGATATTTCCAGCTCCGATAGACATAGGAATAGAAGTGGGATGGTAAGTGATAAGCTCAAATGTATGGCTGTCCGAATTCATTAGAGCCAAGGGCTTCACTCAAATTTCGCTAATAATTTCTACCCTAAATAATTTTTTTTTTCTTACTTGATTAAAAAATAACAAACCTTCGTTATATTAATGGAATTAATTTTATCTTCGTCTTTTTCACATGGAAAACTTAATATTGAACACGTTTATTATTTTCTCTTACCTATAAGTAAAGAGAAAGTATTGCGATCATGTCAAAAATTCGATATCTATTCAATAGATTTTGATGGATATACACGTTTTGAGGGCCCTGAGTCCAAAAAAGTCGATCCCACAAATTGGTCTGTCTGTCCGTGTATGATGGTTTAAGGCATGAGGGAAATGTGCTACCACGTTGGAATTTTATATTTAAGTTAGGTACTCTCTCTGAAAGTTGAAATAAGCTTTTGAACAAAATCGGCCAAAATCTATACTTATTGATTTATTTACTTTTTCAGTTTTTTTTTTTTTTTTTTTTTTTTTATTTTCTCAAAATTGGCTCTAACGATTTTGATTAAAATTCATAAATCAATCATTTTTTTAGATGCTCTTTAAAAAGTATATTAGAAAAATTTTTCTTGAAAATTGTGAAAATTTTTTGAAGTACATTTTACTGATGTAATAATTCAGATTTTTCAAAATCACTTTCCGAGTCTTTCTTCCATAGAGCCAATGTTAAATCCCTATGGATATTTGCATGTAAATTTCGATTCAAAAGAGGTCAGGTCCCCTTCGGAACTTTTAAATTTACATGCAAATATTCATAGGGATTTAACATTGACTCTATGGAAGGAAGAGTCGGAAAGTGATTTTGAAAAATCTGAAATACTAGCATCAGTAAAGTCTACTTCAAACAATTTTCACGAAAAACTTTACTAATATACTTTTTAAAGAGCATCTAAAAAATTGTTGATTCATGAATTTTAATCAAAATCGTTAGAGCCAATTTTGAGAAAAAAAAAAGTAAAAGTATCAAGACATTAAAAAAAATTTTTTCCAATAATTATGAAATTTTGTATTTATTTAGGATTCTCTATTGCAGCGTTTTTCAAACTGTGAGGCGCGCCTCCTTAGGGAGGCGCGGACTAGTCCAAAGGGAGGCGCGAATATTGGCCACCAAGATCAATTTTCCAAATGTTTAGTTTTATAAATAAAATAATAAAATTTAGAAGGAGGTTTTCCTTAATTAAGCCGCAGTAGAGACGCACCATCAGTAGAGACGGTCCCACAGGGGCGAATTAAAGGGGAGGGGGGCGATCGCCCCCCCCCCCCCCCCGAGAAGAAATTCAAACAGTTATAAAAACTAGTAATCTAAAGAAATTATGATTTCCGCTCTTTAATTTCAATTGAATTTGTTACCAATCAATTTAAATAAATAGGAAAGGAGTCTAAATGGCCATAGATGCCAACAAAGTCCTTAAATAAAAAAAAAATTAAAAAAAAAAAACCGCCCCCCCTCGACAAAATGCATTAATCCGCCACTGCGGCTCATCGAGTAAAATAATAAATATGAATAAATAAAAGAAATATTTTTATATAAATTTATATTTTTTAGTATTAAAAATTTTTGTTTTTGTATTATTTTATTAAATGGGTGGGGATGGGGATTAAATATTTTTAAGGGAGGCGTTGTAACAAAGTTTGGAAACCACTGGCCTAGAGTAAGACTCATTCTAGAAATTTATACTATGTGTAAACCCAAACCAGGGAAGTTTCTCAGGGTTTTAATTTTTTTCTGACTAGACGCGAAGCTCGCCGAAGGCGATAGCATTGTTAATTATTTTATTTATTAAGATTGGATTTCAAATGGCTTAAATAAGAATGCCTGGACCCCAACATATAATATATTCTTAATAACGGCTATCGTATAAAGTCTTATATGGCCTCAGTTAAAAAACTGTGTGAAAGTGGGTGTGAATGGGAAAAAAGTGTGAGTGTTAAAAAAAAAAAAAAAGATTGGATTAGGGGTTGAAAAATTGAAAAAAAATTTTTTTTTAATTTATTTTATTTAAATCAAAGCCAAATAAATAGAAAACATTCAAAAAATAGCGTTGATTATTATTTTGATTAGGGGGGAGGGAGGATGAAGGGTTGATTATTTAAGAAAGGCCTTGGAATATTCCAAATCACTTGTTGACATTCTTTTCCAACTCTAAATACAGTTAGATTAGAGCAAACGGTATTATTTTACTTTTAATAAAAAGGGAATTGTTATTTTCATCTTTTTATTCCTATAGAGAGAGAGAGAGTCGAATCTCTCGTTCAGTCGAGTCGCGTGCGTTGCCAGGCGGCAGGCGCTGCTATCTTTTTTGTGTTTAAAGTGAATCAAAGTGAATAATTAATATAGTGTAACCCACCCTGACCACCCCGTCAGCCAACACACCCTCTTGAGAGTCTTATTAAAGGTAATTATTATGCATTTTATCGTTGAAAAAAAAAATGATAGAAACAAATAATTTGACTGCGAAAAACGATTCTCTTGAATATGAAATTAAATATTTTGTATTTCACTAAGGGTAGAGGGAGAATATAAGCTGTTGAAAGGGGGAGGGGGAGTCTAGGTGTCATTGAAAAAAAATAAGTTTTTATTATTTATCTTTTTTTTTTTTTTTTTTTTTAAACACTCACACTTTTTTCTCATTCACACTCACATTCACATTCTTTTTGGCAACTCAGGCCATATAAGACTTTATACGATAACCGTTATTAATTAATAATATACATATTGGAGGTCCAAGCATTTCTATTTAAGCCAATCAAATTTCCTTAATATACTTTTACACAGGGGTGGATTAAGGATTGAAAATTTTGAGAGTAATTTCGCGGTGAAGGCTCGCATTTCCTTAAAGGGGGGGAGGGTATGAAGGCATTAACCAGGGGGTGGTAATGCCCCATTCCCTATAATGCACAAAGATATTAATGTTTTTTTAATACTTTTACTAAAAAATAAGTGCATTCCGTTTGAGTTAAAGTTTATATTCAATATTTAGCAAATAGCATAGGGGGATAGAAACATTTTAATGTCATTCTAATTACTGGGGGCGGAATTAATTTTTAAACATTTCGAAACTCTCTTAAACAGATAATAACACTGGGTAACTTATGAATTTTTACTTTCTCTTGCCTATATGTATAAGTTAATATTCATATATATAGAGAGAAAGTATTGGATTCATGTCAAAAATTCGATGTCGAGACTTTTAACATCTGACGTTTCGCCCTTGGTCAAAGCCATCCTCGGAGCTGTTAGTGGTCATCCGAGGATGGCTTTGACCAAGGCCGAAACGTAAGCTGTTAAAATATATTTTTAAAGAAAAAATTCTGGCTTCGTTTTTTCTAACTTTCATTCCTGTTACAAATTTCACCAGCCATAAAATACCCTTATACCATCGTTTTCCAAACTGAGAGGCACGCCTCCCTAGGGAGGCGCGGACTAGACTAAGGGGAGGCGCGAATATTGGCCACCAGGACCAATTTTCCAAATGATTGCTAGTTTTAATATAAATATGAATAAATAAAAAAAAATATTTTTATATAAATTTCTATTAAAAAATTTTTGTTTTTGTATTATTTTATAAAATGGTTGGGGGAGGGGGGAGGCGTCATAAGATTAATTATTTTTAAGGGAGGCGTGGTAACATAAAGTTTGGAAACCACTGCTCTATTGTGTATAAAATATTCAAATATGAGATTAAAATTTTGAAAAATAAATATAGTAGGCCTATATTTCAAGCAGTCAACATTTAAAATTCACAGAGCCTCTGGAAATTTTGAATAATTTGATTTTTTTACTTATGAATCGCAAGTGGTCAAGTTTTGAACTAAGAACGACTCAAAAAAATCTGGTGTGACAGCACATTACCCAACCTTCGATTACCGAAGTTAAGAATATAAAGTTGTGTGCTGTGCTTTAATCATACCAGATTTTTTTTTTATTTATAACTAAGCTTGGTTCATATTTAATGAAGAATTTTTTTATGCTTAACACAAAAGTTTTTATTCAAACCTTATTTTTTTTATGCTTAAAATAAATATACTCTTAGATATATTACTCAATTAATCTTTAGCTTCTCTTGTACTACTCACACCCGTGATATTAGAATCCATTAAAAGTTTAATTGGGGAAGTTTGATATCGACACTTGGAATAATTCTTGCCTAATTAACCAAATAGAAAAAAAAGGGATGCGAATTCTTTACAATAATTTTAAAAAAATATTTATATAAATCGAAGATTTAATTGTATCTTTATTAGGTACTTATGACGTCCTGCATTTGCGTCCGTAATAAAATCTATTTGGTTTAGCAAAAAGGATTCAAAATTACTTTCATCTTATAGCTATATAAAAAACACCTCTGATACAAATAGGGATTTTTTAAGGTGTCACTCAGACTATTTTCTTCCCTTTTGGACATATTAGAGAGAGCCCTGTTCAATTTGGGTTTGGGGTCTTCCGATGAATTACGAGCCATGTCTCAAATGCCGCCCCCGGGTTCGGGTTACCCGGATATAAATCTCTCGACTACCCCCTTTGGAACACTAACACGGATATACAATATATAGTCTTATATATATATATTTGGCCAATTTATAGCAACAAAAAATAACATCGAAAAAAATGTCTTGCGCGGAGTTGGCTCGGTTCTTGAATAATGAAGATGCATAATTATTTTCATTTTACTTTCTCTTACCTCTATGTTAATATATATAGAGAGAAAGTATTGGTTTCGTGACAAAAATTCGATGTCGAGATTTTGATGGATATACACGTTTTGAGGTCCCCTGATTGCAAAAAAATGTTTTTCGCGACATGGTCTGTCTGTGTTCAATTTTAAGCATGAAGGAATTGAGCTGGGAGGTTGAAATTTTATATCTAAGCTAGGTACCCCTCCTAAGGCGTGAAAATAAGCTTTTAAACAAAATCGGCCAAAGAGTACTAGTACTTTACTGATGTACTTTTTCAGTTTTTTTCCTATTTTCTCAAAATTTGCTCCAACGATTTTGATTAAAATTCAAAAATCAATTATCTATTAGATACTCTTTAAAATGTATATTCTCATTTTGCCATTGAAATATTCTGAGGACCACTTTACTCTTGTACTACATAGGAAATATAGGAGAAATGGTTACCGTAGTAACAAAATATAAATATTTTCCCATGTTAATAAATTTTACATTCTTGAATTCTAATATATTGGCGGAAACTAAATATATGTAGACACAAAAAATCTGGTGTGACAAGCACAGAACACAACTTTCGATACCGAAGATAAGAGAATGTTGTGTGCTGTGTGACAGTCACACCAGGGTTTTTTTTTTTTAAATACCAATTAATCATAGAGGGGTTAAAGTTATTTCCAAATTATTGATTTTCCTAAATATGTTGGTTATGACGATGGTATTTCATGAATGCTAATATATTCTAATAAAATCTGGAATTAATACGCGTGATTTTGGGATCTGGAATATTTAGCATTCAAAATTTTTATTTGAAATAAATATATATATTAGATATACTGAAATAGACCATTACATGCTCACAGTTAATTTCTAAAGGTTTATTGTATCAACTAAACATGAACCCTTCCCCACCTTGTCTGAGAGGCTAGACAAATGTAGATGCTGATAGTCTTAAAGCTGGAACACCGTTTTGGATCCCAGCGAGTCTCTATGAATATTTATTTAAATCATTTGGATACCAATTGATATAAATAAATGCGCCTGGATCCCCAAATATATTGTATTTAAATAACGAGTATCGTCTGACTTTAATATAGAAATGCCTGTTCCCCCCCAATAGATATTATCTATAATATATAACGGTTATTGTAAAGTCTTATATGGCCTAAGGTGCTGAAAAGTCTTTAAAACAAAAAAAATAAATAAATAATAATAATAAACATGTTTGGTACCCCCCCCCAGGAAAATAAAAATAGGTCTTCATCAAACTCGATTCGGCAGTACATTCTAGTATAATAAAATAGGATTCAACTAAACTAATTTAGAAGGATAAATAAAAGGCCAAGCAAGCATGTTAATTTCTTAATTATATTTGAATCCACAGCAACCTTTCGGTCGACTATGCCACCATCTTCTTGGCTAGAATTCGGTGAACTGAAAATCCTCTTATGGTTTATGGTATATCTCATTCAGCGTCCAGTTAAAGTGAATGAGATATACCTGATAGTTCTTTATAAATGTCTATCAAAAAACTATTTTAACAACTTATCGTCCTAAAGATCAGAATGACGCGTTCCCGAAACGTCGACGAAATCTAAATAATTCACTTCCCTGCTCTTATTTTTTGTTGCCTCCTGTATTTTCCGTTCTTACTACACTATACAAACTACTCCCAGAATAATAAATTTATTTTAAATACACTATCACATTAAAAAGGCAAAAATCTGGTGTAACTGTTCGCACAGCTCTTACCTTCGGTAATCAAAAGTTGTGTTCTGTGCTTGTCACACCAGATTTTTTTGTGTCGAGATACTATTTAGTTTCCGACAGTACATTCGAATTTCAAGATGTAAAATTTATAAGCATGGCAAAATATTTATATTTTGTTACCATAGCAACCATTTCTCCTATCTTTCCTATGAAGTACAAAAGTAATCAGAAGTATCAGAAGATTTCAATAGCAAAATGAGAATATACATTTTAAAGAGCATCTAAAAAATAGACACGCAGACAGACCATGTCGCGAAAACCACTTTTTTGGATTCAAGGGACCTCAAATCGAGTATATCCATCAAAATCTCGACATCGAATTTTTGACATTAATCCAATGTCTAGTTAAGAGAAAGTAAAAATAATTACATTTAAGATTTCTTTCCTCAAGCGTGGTCTTTTCTAAAACTTTTTTGGTGTCTTATTTACTCTAATTTAGTAGACGAGGAATACATGGTAAAAGCCTTTTTCTTTTCATTAGAGAATACTAAAATAAATTTTCAATCTCGTTATTATTTTTTTTTTTTTTATTTTAAATCCAAAAATCCAATTTACATTTTTACAAAAAAAAAAAAAAGAGAAAATGATGATTATAAATTTTCTCTCTCCTATTTTTATTCTAATTATTCTCGCAATTTGTTTCTGCTTCTGAATTCATCGTAAGTGAATAATGAAAGGCGGTTTTCTCTTCCTGGGGAGGGCCGGAGAGAAAGAAAAATCGATTAGAGGTTTCCACTTGGCCCTTTCTTTTTGACTTCTTCTTTCTTCTTTTCTCTGTCTTTCTAATTACAAATTTAACTTGCTTGGATTGTTGCTTCATTTGAATTTTTTAGTTGAAATTTTCTCTATACATAAATCAAAGTTCCTATATTGGCTTATTTAGAGAGGGGAGTTTTCGTTAAAATATATTAAAAAAAAAAACATTTTTTTAAAGCCATTGTTGTTAAGCTCACTTTTTTTCTGATGAGAAATGGGCTCTTTTCCCTTGGAGCAGATGTAGCGGTCTCGCTTCACGCTCTGGGATTCGCTAATTGGCTTCCAATTAGTTAAAATTATCAGTGTTTAATTTTCACTATTATACTTTAGTAGAAATGAAAGTCCAATAAATATTTTTTTTTAATCAAAATTTATTCTCTTTTTACTTTCTCTTACCTCTATATATGTTAATATATATAGAGAGAAAGTATTGGATTCATGTCAAAAAACGATGTCGAGATTTTGATGTATATACACGTTTTGAGGTCCCCTGAATCCAAAAAAGTGGTTTTCGCGACATGGTCTGTCTGTCTGTGAACAAAATATCTCAAGAACGAATTATTAAATATATCTATATTTAATTAATATAAATATTAACCTCTAATATAACAACGGCTGACATGAGATACATTTTTCTCTAAATACTTCTCACTTCGAATCATCAGTATTAAGATAATTAATTAAAATTTTTAATCCCAATTATTGTCTATTCTAATATAATCTAATGTATTTTTGAGAGATTGTACAGTCAGTTTCAATATTAACCCCCACCCCTAGAGAATAGAGCCGTGAAGTTAGACAACCAGAGCGCTTGGCCTCCGTAATTGTTGTCCCAAAAATAGTATTTCCACTGCAATATTAAAAAAAGTTTATTTATTTATATTCTAAGCACTTTGGTTGTCTAACTTCACGGCTCTATTCTCTAGGGTTGTGGTTAATATTGAAACTGACTGTACATTTTATCAAATTATTTTTGATATCCCTATCCTTGGTAAAATAGTATTATCATCAGAGAGAAGAAATAACAGTCATTAGGGACATATTTATTTTCATTTATTGAAATTTTTTTCTAAAAAAAAAAATAAATATACAAGCAAAAAATATTCTCGAGCATGAAATTGATAATGTTTTTAAAACGAATGATGTATGAAATAGGCCCAAGCAACAAGATGTTCACATTTACCTTCTCTTTTGTGTTTATATGTATACACAACAAGATGAAAAATATCCTCCCACACTCTATCTCTCTCCATGTGCTAGAAAAAAAATATTCGTTTATATTTCTCTCATTCATTTTAAATTGAAACTCGTATATATACAAACACATGTTTCTTATCAGCGTAAAGAGAGGGAAAAAAAATTAAAGAATGAATGGTTATTAAATTATCTCATTGCCAAAAGGAAAAGTTGCATCGTAAACAGAAATTGATCTTAGAGTAGGTGAGAGGAAGAAAAAGAGAAAATGCTGTGAAATATAAAATGTATCCATTTTTATCGTAGAGTGTTGGTAAAATAATTTGGATTGGGAAAAAAATGAGACGGTGTTAAGGTGCTCGTTGAGTCTCGAAAAACCGTTAATAGCCCATTCAGAAGCTGGTTATTCTGGGCGGCAAGAGATGGCGTTAGTTATTCCCATAGGGAAACAAGCGTTTTATTCCATTTCATTTGAAAGGTTCCAGCTAATTAATTAAAGGCAAAAAATTAATTATTTTTGAATGGTTAATGTTGTCCTAAAAGTATCTTTTTCCCATCAGTTGCATTAAAAAAGATAATTTATTTATTTTTAAAATATTGGTATGGTTGACAAGACCCCACTTTCGAGCATATCAGGCACTTGTGGCGCCGACTGTACTAAAATTATAGATCTGTATCAACTTTTGGAGTAAATACATCAACTTGAAGTAGTACTTTTCAAAAAATCTGAAATTTCTCAGCTTCTTGTAATATTATGATAATTTGAAAAACTTATTTACTTCAAAAGTTGATTACTAGAGATTTACAATTTTAGTATAGATGAAGTCTAGGTGAAATCATTCCCGAATTTTTTGTTACGTTTTTTTTTTTAATTTTATTCGTCATCCTTATTTATTTATTTGGTTATATTTCATTATTACTACAGTATGTTCAAAAAATTTAATCAACTTTTATAATTTGATTTTTTTTAATCAGGGATTTTTAAAACTTTTTTTTTTTCATTAATTAAGTAGATAATTTGAATATTAGCCTTTTAAAGAGGATAGCCGTTTATATTATTTGGATCAATTTAATTCCTCTCTCTCTCTCTATCCATATTTCGACCGAAAATATAAAAAAAAATCTCTACCCTTATGAGAGTTTACGCAAATTTAAAAAAAATAACTTCATTTTTTTTTTTACTAAATATACTAGTTAACAATTTTAAAAAAATCTGGTGTGACTGGCGCATAGCACACAACTTTCTCTTGCCCTTCCGTAAGAGAAAGTTGTGCACCCTTCTTTTTTGTGTTGTGATAAATTTAGTTTTCCATAGCACCTTCGTTCCAAACTTGGGTTTGAAATGTTGACTGCTTGAAATAAACTATGGTTGTTTTTCAAAATTTTAATCTCATATTTGGATATTTTATATACAATAGAGAATCCAAATACAAAATTTCATAAGAATTGGAAATAATATTTTTTTAATTTGTAAAAAGTTGGAAAGGGGACCCCTCTTGAATCAAAATTAACATGCAATCATAGAGATTTAACATTGGCTCTATGGAAGGAAGAGCCGGAAAATGAATTTGAAAAATCTGAACTACTACTACACCAGTAAAGTGTACTTCAAAACACTTTTAGGACAAAATGAGAATATACATTTTAATGAGCATCTAAAAAATAATTGGTTTTTGAATTTTAATCAAAAAATTTGTAGTGAATTTTGAGAAAATCGAAAAAAAAACTGAAAAAGTACATCAGTAAAGTACTAGTATTTTTTGGCCGATTTCGTTCGAAATCTTATTTTGAGTGACCGGAAGGGTACCTAACTTAAAATGAAATTTCAATCCGGTAGCTCAATTCCTTCATGCTAAAAATCGTTACAGACAGACACAATTTGCGGGACTCACTTTTTTGGACTTAGGCCCATGTATATCCATCAAAATCTCGACATCGAATTTTTCAGATGATTGCAATACTTTCTCTCTCTATATATATTTCGTATATAGGGTTAGAGAAAGTAAAAATTGTTTTTTAAATGTTTTTGTTGAACCCTATTAGATGTTCTTTTGCAATGGAGAATTTTTCAATTTGTCAAAGTATTATTGATATAATAGATTCAGAATAGACAAACATTTTTTTATAAAAAAAAATCACCCCCCCCCACCTTCCCACCTTCCCCGTCTGGATACTCCCGCCCTTGCTCTAATTTCGCATCCTAAAATTATCCAACAAATCGATCCAATATTCGATTTTCCCCCCACCCTGTCTTTTATACATTATTTATTAAAACAAAATTTTATTTATTATTAATTTTCCAATACTTCCCCAAACTTTTTGTGTAAATAAAAGTTTTAATCCTATTGAATTTTGATTAATTCTTTTATTTATCTTTTCATATATATATATATATTTAAGCTGAATTATACATTAATATAAAACTTTTTATATACGTACGGAATATTTTTTTATATATTTAAAATAATCGAATGTGATATCGAAAAAAGTTTTTTTTGGAGTCTATATGTAGATGTAAAATCTATATATCCATAAATCAGAAGGAGCAATCTATACTATGATCAGTGCACAGACGAGACTTTCTCCTTATCTTTCTCTTTTTTTCTATATTTTTTGATCAGCCTCTGGAGTGAATTAAATACACTATGTCGAAGGAGGGGTGGTTATGAATTTATCGTCCATTTTTGAATATAAATCACAAAATGGGTTTATTTAAGAACAAGTCAATAAATAAATAAAAAGTTTATTAAATGATCAAATGATAACGATATATGATTTATTCATTTAGCAATTTGCAATGTTTTCAATTTATTGATTGTTGTTTATTATTCATTGGTTGAGAAAGGGTTCGTGTTGTAGGCAGTAATACATAACAAATATTTATATCAATTGCATTTTGATAGGATATTTAAAATTATTCTTGATTATGTCTCTTTTATTTTCAAAACACTTGTTTTGTTTGTTTTAGCTCTTACTGTACGTAGTACTAAGGGCAGGTTGTATCAGTTAGGGGGAGTTTGTTGGCCCTGGGCTATTGGCTTTTTTGTAGTGCGGAAACCCACTTCAGTTTTATTCTTATAGTAAAATATACGACATTTCATCATTTTTACTTTCTCTTACATCTATATATGTTAATATATATAGAGAGAAAGTATT
>JAKCPI010029475.1:0-22192 GCA_023213315.1 Euborellia annulipes | reverse complement strand
ATGACACACAACGCCCTCTTATCGGGAAAAACATGCGTAAAACCTTCGCTCCCGTTCCCCCTTAAGATCATTTATTCGTTTTTTCCACCTTGAAGTAAATTTTTATCGGCAAAAAAATACTTAAAATGTAAGTTACTCCAATAATTTTTTAATTTTAAAAAATCAATAATTTTTATCACTCAAACCGAGAAGCGAGACTTCTATCCCTAGCACTCAAGGACATGTTGAGGAATAATTTTAGGCATTTCAATTGGTCTTGTTAGAAGAACGATGCATGGATGAACGAGTACAATATTATAAAATAAATTATTTATTTATTTTTAAATATTTCCGTTTTTCGTCTTACGGTAAAATAATATATATTTATTTATTTATTATTTATAAACATCACGATTAGAATAAATTATGGATCCTTTTTTTTTTTGCTAATCATTGATTTAGTAATAAATAATAATACTATTACTTGTTTTCTATAAATTTCTCTCATCCTTCCTCTAAGTAAATTTGTAACTTGTTATATAAAATTAGCTTTCATTCATGTTGAAACTAATCAGCATTTTAATAAGGCCTGAGTGTCTGTGTGTGTGTTTATTTGAAGAGGTGGGAATGATAATAAACAAAGGTGGTTAAATTGAGCGAGCAAAAGAGATATATGCACACACATACACATAGGAATGTTTGCAATGTTCAAGTTGATTGAGATGAAGAGCAGGCGAGATGTTTGCCAAAGGACATGTCTTGCATTTTATAGGTGCAACTGACCTCTCCCCCCTCCCTTTCTCTCTCTACTATTTGGTGCATTAAAAATTCAATTGAATATTTATTTAATTTTAGATATGTAGTGCTGATAGCTGGTAGTTCAATTAGGATAAGTAAACAGAAAAGAAGAGACAGCAGTTTTGGTGTTTATACAATTTCTCATCATACTGACGTTTCGATCATCCTCAGAGCAGATGAGTGTTGATATAACGGTATGTATGTATTCTATAAAGTATAATATAGACTTTTTTTTTTTAACATTCACACTTTTTCTCATTCACGCACACATTCACACTGTCTTTTCGGCAACTCAGGCCATTTAAGACTTTAAACGATACTCGTATTTATATAATATATATTTATTTGGGGTCCAGGCATTCTTATTTAAGCCATTTGGTATCCAATTGGCTTAAATAAAAGCATCGGACTGCCTGGGGTCCGAACCCGCGATGTTTGGTATACGAGGTTAGCACGCTAACCTCTACACCAAGCCCCGAGGGCTATAATATAGACTTTAATCTAATATTTTTGCCTGAAACTTATAGCAAGATTAATATTAAAATGCTCTCGGGCTTCGTGTAGGGGGTTAGCATGCTGGCCTTGTATACCAAGGGTCGCGGGTTGGATACCAAATGGCTTAATAAGAATGCCTGGACCTCAAATACATATATCACATATATGTCAAATAACGGTTATCGTCAAAGTCTTATATGGCCTGCTTTGACGAAAAGACTGTGTGAATGTGTGTGTGAGTGTGAATGTGTTTTTTTTTTTAATAAAAAAAAAAAAAAAAAGATATATTATTGGTGGCAAAATGGCTGGTAGCCTAAATTTTTTTAAATCTCTTCTCTTCTCTATCCATATAAATGACAAAAATAATATAACATAAATAATTAACTATTTGAAGTGTAGGAAGATTTATTGCGGTTTTTTAACCAAGGTGTTATGGTTGAAGAAAAAAACAATAAAAACAATGGTTTATTGTTGTCTGCTTTATTTTAGGTCTGGCGACTGGCTAGCATCAGTTTCGGTAGTCCGAACCACCATCATCAAGCCTGCAAAATACATTTTATCTTTAATTTACTTATATTTTAATATTACATAAGTTTGTCGTTACAATGATTGTACTCTCTGTCAATTTAAACTATTTATACATATTATACATTTCACAAGATTTTTCTATTTTTTTTATTTTTTATTATAAATAATTACCTGAATAAAGCTCAAATCCATTTTAAGGAGTAGTCTCTCATCAAGTATTTGTGCTTTGTTCAGGTAATTATTTATAATAAAAAATAAAAAAATAGAAAAAATCTTGTGAAATGTATAATATGTATAAATAGTTTAAATTGACATAGAGTACAATCATTGTAACGACAAACTTATGTAATATTAAAATATAAGTAAATTAAAGATAAAATGTATTTTGCAGGCTTGATGATGGTGGTTCGGACTACCGAAACTGATGCTAGCCAGTCGCCAGACCTAAAATAAAGCAGACAACAATAAACCATTGTTTTTATTGTTTTTTTCTTCAACCATAACACCTTGGTTAAAAAACCGCAATAAATCTTCCTACACTTCAAATAATTATTATAATTGCGCTAATCCAACAAATAAATAATTAACATTTATCGAAAATTAATAATTTATTAAATATGTACAATTTCAGAATTTTCAGAAAGCCCTTGATTTTAAATAAGTTTTTTATTATCTCATATTTTGGTGCAAAATTAATTAATATATCTGGACAACCATTAGTCATATCCCGAGACGCCGCCCGCCAGGGCCTAGCGTGGAGGGTTGCCGAAGACAACCCTACCACAGCTAGTAAATATTAAAACATTTCCATAATTCATTAAAACACTAATTGAGTCAAAGCTTAGAGTTTGATCTTATAAATAAAAATTTAAAAATAAACTTCACATTCTTCTTCCCACAATAAGGAAGTCATGATCCAAGGTCGTTTACTCCTCAAGTTCTTCACCATATCTCTAAATAACACTCACACTCCCTACCCTAAGAAGAGCATACACACAGACATCCAGGCCACTTCTTTAATGTTTCCATTAATGTTTACATTTCTCAAACAGAAGACTTGCCCATTTATTTAGGAGACGAATAACAATAGTAACAAGATCAACACATACTTGAAAACAACTGTAACCATTCAAAAAAAAAAAAAAAAATTATGACCAACAATTCATATTATACATCCATTGGGGAGTGACATCATCGTCATGACGGGCGAGGTTGGTGGATTTTATATGAAACATCCTGCTCGGTCTTGAATTTAAAGACCCTCTAAACTCTCTTCTTTCTTCACCTTTATTATTCCCGCAGTGCGGGAGTCAGCGGTCCTTACTTCAGCCCTCCATTCTACCCTATTTAAAGCAGTTGTCTCCGACAGGCCAAGCTCGGTTATGTCATCCTAGGTGCTCCTCTGCGTTGCCGTCCGAGGAGCCCCATATCGTACGCCGTCCTCCCCACAAGACTACCCTCTTGGAGTACGACATGTCCAAATCAGCGGAGACGGCATTTGCGCATCTTGTCAGTGATTGGCGCTATTGCAAACCTGTCATTGGGGATACGGTCAAGTCTGGTGATACCAAGTGACCACCTGACCATCCGCATCTCCATCACATGCAGTGCCCATTCGCTTCTCTTCGTGGAGGCCCATGTCTCGGTCGATTACAGAGCAACAGGCCTCTAAACATGTAGAGTGAAACCCTTCTTATCCTACCACGGGTCAACCGGTCCTCGGATTAACCGGCCTATCCCATTAAAATATGATCGCGTTAAATATGTCAAAATGTAAAAAAATTAAAAAGTACGGTATTTGTTTTTACAATAATTCAACAAAACTAAGTAATTCTAGGCAAGTTGGTTGGATAACAAATGTCAGAGAGACATGACGGAATTCAAAACAAAAAGTAAAAACAAAATAAAAAAAATTTTCAATAATAAAGAATGATAAAAAAAAAACCCAAATCATTCAACATGTATGTCGCAACATGTAATAATTTTCTTTTTTCTAGAGAGACCGAATAAAACTAAGATCACCTTGAAGAGATGTTCGAGATGATGTTTAAAAACGTGCCAGTCGTCTAACTCATTAAACTTTGAACTTAGACAAATAAAAAAAAAAAAAAATCGTTTGAAAAATTTGCCAAGTCGTTTGGTTGGGTCAGAGGCTGTTGCGTGCGTGTGGCCAGCGCGCGCCCTATTAATATCTCTTCCCTCTCTACGTGTGTGTGTGTGTGTGTGTTGGTTAGGGTTTGAACCTGAGAGAAGCGACCTCGAAATAAACCGCTTCAATTTTTGACCCCCAAATAAAAAAAATAAAAAAAAATTTGCGCACACGCACTTGCCGCTACATGCGTAAGCAAACGGAGATCATCAATTGGATGTCACATCAATGGAGTGTTAAGAAGTTGAGTATAAATAAGAATAATAATGCATTGGGAGAATAAAAACTTTGGTGTGACAGGACACAAATTCCTCTTAATTCGCTAATTGAAAGTTGTGATTGTCACACATTTAATTAGAATTCAAGATGTAAAATTTATAATCATCGAAAAATATTTATATTTTGTTACCATATCTCCAATTATTACTTTCTCTTACCTATATATGTATATATAGTATTGGATTCATTTTAAAAATTCGATGTCGAGATTTTGATGGATATACACGTTTTGAGGTCTCCTGAGTCTAAGTGGTTTTCGCGACATGGTCTGTCTGTCTGTCTGCTGTGAACAAAATATCTCAAGAACGAAAAGAGCTAGGAGGTTGAAATTTTATATTTAAGTTGGGCACCCCCTGAGAGGTGAAAATAAGCTTTTGATCAAAATCCACCCAAGAGTACCCAGTACTTTACTGATGCACTTTTTCAGTTTTTTGCGATGTTCTCAAAATTCGCTCTAACGATTCAAAAATCAAGTATTTTTTAGATGCTCTTTAAAATGTATATTCTCATTTTAACTTCAAAATTATTTGAAACACACTTTACTCTTGTACTTCATAGGAAAGATAAGAGAAATGGTTGCCATGGTAACAAAATATAAATATTTTAACATACTTATAAATCTTACATCTTGAATTCTAATATATCGGTGGAAACTAAATATATGGCGACACAAAAAATCTAGTGCACAGAACACAACTTTCGATTACCAAGGTATTTGTGCTGTGGGCCAGTCACACCAGATTTTTTTAATTTGCTCTTTCAGCCGCTGAGGAATTGAAAGATATCTAAAATTTTAGTCTAAGAATACCAAATTTCATCGGTCTGGCTGCTTGTGTTTTTAAGTAATCGTGTTCATACACACAAATATAATTCCAAAAATGTTTTTTTTTTTTCAACTTTGCCCATCAACCGTAGGTTGGACAGGTAAAGTTAATGTAATCGTAAAAAAATCGAAATTTTTCTGAAGCTGCCAAAATGCGTTTTGAGGTCCCCTGAATCCATTTAAGAAGTTTTTGGAATGATGTCTGTGTGTGTGTGTCTGTGTGTATGTCTGTGTGTGTGTGTGTGTGTGGATGTCTGTGGTAATTGTTTTCGTCATCGAAATCTCAAAAACTATTCATTCAATTGTTTTGAAATTTCCCACCCATAAACTATGGGTAGAGGCCAAGAACTGAAAAGCTTTTGGTAAACATCGGACCATTAGGGGGGCTCTAGGGGGGGAGGGGGGACAAAAATTTTTTTCTTCCATAACCTATAATTTTTTTTATATATTCAGAAACTAGACTTCCTCCCGAGTAAAATTATATTTAATATGTATATTATCGGACCATTAGGGGGGCTCTAGGGGGGGACAAATATTTTTTTTCCTGAATAGTGGGTGGGCAAAGTTGAGCGCTCGACCTAGTCCGACCCTTTATTTTTTACTCAGACAGGTCTAAAACGTCAAGAATCTTCAAAATCTTAAAGTCGAATTTTTTTACGATTACATTACTTTCCCTTTATATAGGACTAGTTAATATACAAGAAAGAAAAAATAAAAAAATGTATTCATTGAATAACGCAAGAAGAGATTAATTAAAAGAGAAATTTATTTCTCTTTCTTATCCCTCTCTCTCTGTTCATTTACGATGCGTTCGTTGGTGTGATTTATTTTTGCGCGCTCACTGAAAAACGTGCAAAGCCAATTTTTTTTTCTTTTTTTTTTTCTCATACGTAATAATAATCTTTATATAATGATCATCATGAAAACGCATCTAAATTTGAGATCAGGAAAAATTTGCAAGTTTTTAACTTCCTATATCAATTAAAAAAATCATGATGAGAGACAGAGAAGAGAGACGGAGTTGTTTACCTTTTTTTGATTCATGAAGTCAAAAGAAAAAAAAAGGAAAAGATAAACATCAAAAGATCTTAATGAATTAAGGAATTAGTGTAAAATTGCGTTAATATTTTAGAAAAAAAAAATTATGGCAATTTCGATTAAGATATGAGTAAATTTTTGTTCGCATTAAAAGATAACAGATAGGGACTTAAATACATATTTACTATTGAAATGAATAATTATAATTTTACGATTTTTTCCGTACTGGCTGTGAGTAATAAATATAAATAAATGGAGCGGAGCCAGCCAAGGAAAATAAAAAATAAATTTGTCTGTCGACGTTTCGAGCTCCAATCTCGCATCCCGTCCTAGACGAGAAAATTATTTCAATTGAATTAGATACCAATCAAATCAAATAAATAGGGGAAAAGGTGACTGATAAATCAATAATAGATTAATAATTTATTATAAGTGATTTTTTTTTTCAGTTTTGTGATGGTGGCTAATCTACATCGTTTCGGCCTATTACTATGCCTTCTTCAGAAACTTAAAAACAATTTTTATATCACAACATGATAGTTAAAATATTAAAATAAACATTAATATATTATCGATCTCGTTTTATTGATTTTATTTTGTTTTGTTGTTCTTGTATTTAAATTTGTATAGTGTTTGTATGGACTTAGCCACCGAGGACTGGCGGGTCGTTAATAAAATTATTTATTTTTACTTTCTCTTAAAATATTCTCTTCAAATATATAGAGAGAGAAAGTGTTGCGATCATGTCAAAAATTCGATGTCGAGATTTTGATGGATATACAAGTTTTGAGGTCCCCTGAGTCCAAAAAAAGTGGGTCCCGCAAATTGGTCTGTGTGGACATTTTTAACCATGAAGAAATTGAGCTACGAAGTTGAAATTTTATATTTAAATTAGCCACCCCCCCCCCCCAAAGATGAAAATAAGCTTTTGAACAAAATCAGCCAAAAAGTACTAGAACTTTACTGATGTACTTTTTCAGTTTTTTGAGATTTTCTCAAAATTCGCTGCAACGAATGATTAAAATTCATAAATCAAATATTTTTTTGATGTTCTTTAAAAAGTATATCAGTGAAATTTGTGGTGAAAATTGTTTGAAGTACACTTTTCTGATGTGGAAGCATTCGTAGCACAGCGCCTTCTATGAATCGGGTGGTGAAGTTTGGAACTAATGTGCTATGGGAAACTAAATATATCTCGACACAAAAAATCTGGTGTAACAGCATGGTGCACCTTTTTCTTTACCGAATGGTTGTGTGCTGTGCGCCAGTCACACCAGATTTTCTTTTGTCTTTTTCAACTTATCCAAATGCAGATTATAGTTGTTTGTATGGGGAAATCAAGAGAATAGACTCATAGGACCAGCATCTTCATAATCAAAAGAAAATATTTTTTGAATTTAACCTTTATACCGCTACCCCAACTAGCAATTAAATGTGTATTTTATTTGAAAGAAGTTTTAATTTTTTTAAGCAAAAGGGAATTGCTTGGAATGATTTGTAAGATGTCTGTCTCATAATTGGCTGAATATTGAATATCTGGGACACCTGAGCGAGAGAGAGAGAGCGAGAGAGATTGCCTTGTGCATCTCGTATATCTGTCCATCTTGAAAAATGTCCGGAGATTGAATAACACAAATTGGATAGAACCCGGCAATGTTTGTTTAAAGAAATTTGATAGTTAACATTTTCAGAGAATTCATGTCATGACTTTGAACAAATTTCATCAACTTCATTTTACATGTTATGATCCCAAAAAAAAATAAATTTAATATCATCTAAATTCAGGATATTATGTAGGCTATGTTATACGTATTAAGGAACAGAAATGTTAACAACTTTTAGTTAATAAATTTATCGTTTATCGTGATTACACTGAGAAAAGATTTTAGATTAAGTTTTAATATTGTAAAATTGAAGGTAGAGAAATTCACGTTTATTTCGTTATATAGTTGAGAGCTACGTATCGACACTCTGTTTCCTATCTTTGTTTTTATTTACGGGAGAGTTCTAGGCTATTGCCCACCTTTTTTTGTACATTTTTTGCAAATAAAAAAAAAAAAAAAATTTTTACAAATAAGTTAATACCAATAAAAGTTTGTTATTTATGAATTTTTCTATATTAGGGTCCAGGCATTCTTATTTAAGCCATTTGGTATCCAAATGGCTTAAATAAAATCATCGGACTGCCTGGGGTCCGAACCCGCGATGTTTGGTATACGAGGTTAGCACGCTAACCTCTACGCCAAGCCCCAAGGGCGACTTAAGAGGTTTTTGAAATGACAAATTCAACTCTAACAGCCATAAAATACCTTTGTCATAATGAATAATAATTTATGTTAATTAAAACACAAGGTAATATGTTTACACTTTATAAATATTTCATTTTTAGTTTATAATTACAAATAAATATTATATTGAAAAATATCACCCCGTGTTTTTATGTCTTTACCTAATTAAAAATTAAATGTTTCAACTAGAGCCAACGGTTACAATTAAAATTTATTTGACTTTAATCAAATAGATGGATAGTTTTCAATTTCATTTAAGTAGCGTTTAATAAAATAGACATTTTTATCTTAATATATTCTATCTACTGTATTTAATATTGTAAATTTTCACTTCTACTACTTCCAACTCCTTCCTAAGTGTTAATGAAGAAGAAGAAGGAGAAAAAAATGGACAAACAAGTAGCTATAGAAAGAGCAGCGCAAGCTTCAAAGCTTTCAAATGACTTTCCCTTTCGGTGTGACTTGACTCTACCTGGAAATACTAATTAATAATGGAGGATAAATATTGATCATCAATTAACTTTAGAGCTAAAAGAATTAAATAAAAAAAAAAAAAAGGAAAAACATTGATTGATTGATTGATTACGAAGCTTTCTTTAAAAGAGATGTTTATTTTATTAGCAGCTAGTCAAATTAGAAAAATTAATTTCTTTCTCTTATTATTTATTAAATTTTAAAGCTTGTAATGGATAAGAATAATGTTTACACGTATTCTTTATGTTTAAAACAGTGCAACTATTTAACGCCTCTTTAGATAAGCGTTTGTTTTATTTTTATAGGTTTTTCAAGAAATTCAACATTTATGCTCCAATTTCATATTGGAAATATATTATTTTTAAAATTATTATACTAGGGGTCTGTTGCTTCACTTCTAGTTTTCCGTCAGATAGCAAATCATCGATATAATAATCAAGAAAACGGTTAACCTTCGAGTTAAAGAATGAGTTTTTCAAATAAAAAATACTATTCTCTAAACCAAGTTTTAACAGCGACGTTAACATGTTTTTATCTCAAAACTGTCAAAATCATAACTTTTGCTGCATTAAATACGGCGTTAAAATATTAAAGGCACCTTCTAGACATGACATTAATTTTTAACACTATTGACTAAATGTTAACGCTTTGACGTTAATGTTTTAGCTTACAGAATAGTAATTTGAAGCAAGGAGGTGTTAAAATGAATTAACGCTGATTTTTAAAAGTTAACGTTTTTGCTTAGAGAATAGACCTGATAATTAGCTATCTGACGTATAAGAAAAGTTTTGTGAAGTTTGCAAATTAATAAAGGCATCATTTATAAAAAAATTATTGAAAATTAAAATAATTATTTAAAGCATATTAATTTTTTAATATAAATTTAAAAAAATAAATAGACAATTTAATTTCACCCCTTAGTTAAGGCTTATACCGAGCTTTGGGACCTAGCTAGTTGACTACGATCTGGGCTCTATTTAATCATATGATTAGCTTAACTTGAACTCGAAAGTCATACATTAGCTTATCCAAGGGATAGTAAGTTAATGTGAGCTGAAGCAACCGGCCCTAAAGGAATTTATTATTTATCTTTTCCTAATTATACAGTATTTATCAAAACAAGATTAATTTTTGTTATAAGGAAGGAAGCTGGGAGGGGGTTTCCTTAGAACTTGATTATTGTCACTAGAGTTCTTTCTACAAGAGTGCGTGCAATGGTTGGGAAATGCTCCACTTTGAGACCCACGCCTTGAGTTTAGGCAACCAAAACGCTTAGCTGTAAGAAGTGTAGCCTCTTGAGTAGCTACGTATTTCCCTTCAATTATATTAAAAAAACATGATTAATTTATATTAAAAAGATTCATTTGGATTGTCTAAACGTGAGATGAAATGTCGGTAGAAAAATATGCCGATACCAACATGTTTACTATTTTCTAAAAAAAAATCCAAGTACTATTAAACGTGCAAATTATACTGAGTCTTCCCTCTTAATACTATTATTTTGTCTTTTTTTACTCTTTAATTGTTTTTAAACTTGAAATTGACTTTGAGCAGTAGCATAGCAGCAGAACACTTGGCTCTTGTGCTAGGGGTTTCCCGTTTCAAAAGATGAACATTTTTCTTGTAATTTGGAAAAATTGGATAAGGTCTGATGCCGAAAAAGATATTACAAAAAAGAAATTTCAGTCATGGCTGGCTCATATAAAAAAGAAATTTAGTTCATTTAAAAGGATGTACTTGGACAAATATAAATTCTCTATCTCCCCTCCACCCGTGAGTGAAAGGCTAGAGGTGCCAATATTGATAATATTAAATCAAAGGGGAGTCGGCTCTAGATAAAAATTTATTTAAATCATTTGAATACCAAATGACATAAATAAATATTCTAATATTTAAATCCTAATATTTATATTTGTTTATCGTTTAAGGTTTATATGGCCTAAGATGCCGAAAAGACTTAAAAAAGTTATCGTTAAATATGAAGATTGCAGGTTAAGTATACTTCGTCCTGTTTTTTTCAATATCTTACTCAAACGTGTCGCACAATCTCACCTATTCCAGAATTCTTATTTTGATCAATTTGAACAATCAAATAGCTACTTTTAGTTAGATACATATAGTTATTATAAATCACTGAACAAATTTCATGATAAAGAAAAGTAACATCTTATTCTGCTGAAGTAAAAATTCAGTAAAAATGTAGAAAAGACGAATGTGTCTTTTTTTGACAAATAAAGATTTATTATTATTATTATTAAAATAACCTACTATCATAAGATTTTGTCAGACAAATGATTTAAATACCAGTGTTATATTCCGTCTACAAATCAAATTTTTATTTTGCTTAAAATCACCACCATTAAAAAAATTCGATTTTGGTCTCTTGGTGGTTTGGATAATCGAGTTTATACATAATAAAATAGAACAAATTTTTTTCTCATTTTTTGAGATCTCCATAAATTATTCGTAAATTTTTTGACCTTACATTTTCTCGTTCTCTCTAAAAGGAATAAATTTCTAAAGAACATGGAAGTAGTCTATGGATTTCCATACGATTAACTTTAATTTATTTCCAATCGAATAAAAAAAAAAAAAAAAATTTATATTTATAATCTGGTTTTATTAACATTAGAACTTTTAAAAGGATGGTGACTTATAAGAATAAAAATAATATAGATAATTTACAAATCTACCTGCTTAGGCATCTTATACAATAAATAAGAAAAATCCTATTGACCTCTATATTCTATAAAGATCGTATTTTATATTTATTCTTTGGCAAACTTGAAAATGGGCCAAGAAATGTGCAAATTAAGAGAGAATTATAAATAATGACAAATTCTACAAAATAACATTATTAATCCCCTTCTGTTATGAAAACTTATTTATTTATTAAATTTGCATAATCAAATGGCAAATAGAAAAAAATAAAATGAAGGGCTTAGTGGAAGATAGTCATAAGCCACCATTTTGTCATTTTTGAGATATCATGCCATTGCATTCTTTAAATATCCCTCGAACTTTGGCGATATCCGTTATTAATTAATATACATATTAGGGGTCCTGGCATTATTATTTAAGCCATTTGGGGGGGGTACATTAAAGTTCGCACAAAAGAGAGACCTCTGGATGTTGAGTTTGCCCAAATAATGAGATCTAATTAAGATAAAAAATTGTCACGTTTGACTTATTTAATTATTCTCTGTTCGATTTCCAGGAAGAAAGGAGGAATTCGTAAATTGGATCTTGAGTCCTGTTCTGTTCAGTTCCCGGAGTCCAAAAATGTCAAAGTAATAAAAAGAAACCAGAGTTTCAGGATTTTATATCGCAAATGGCGATCATATTTAAAAAAAAAAAAAAAAAAAAAAAAAAACTTAAAAACACTCACTCTATCTCATTCAAGTAAAATTGTTCTACTTTTCTCCACCAATATTTATTTATTTATGAAATTTGAGAATGGGACAAATAAAATGTATTCCACTTTAATTAAAAACTAGGGTCCGACCGAAACAAGATTTTCAGCCGAAACCGAAACCGAATATTCGGCCTCAACCTTAGTTTCGGCCGAAACCGTAACCGAAACCGAAACTTGTATTTCCTATAAAAATTTTTTTTCATTTTACCTTTTTTTTATGAATTTTTTTCCCTCCCGTGAAAATCATTTTACCTTTTTTTAGGGAGACTAAAATTTTTCTCCCTCAAGTGCAAATTATTTGACCTTTTTTTTTTTTTTTTGCATGCGAGTCTCATCCCATTTTTTCAGACTCTGGTTTCGGCCGGCCGAAAGGTTCGGCCACTATTTGGCCGAAACCGAAACTACGGCCGAAACCATGATTTTTGGCCGAAACTGGCCGAAACCGTAACCGAAACCGAATATTCGGTCGGTTCCTATTAAAAACCTGTTGTTTAACAAAAATAGGCACCCAATTTAAATCATTTGGATACTAAATCTATATTGGCCTATATAAAAATGAAATGGGAAAAACGTATGTATATGTTCTATTGAAATCCACAATTTTCAATGAATTGATTTGAAATTAAGTACACATATAGAACATGGACTAGGGAGTAACGTAGTAATAATTTGAATAATATATTTTGGAAAAATAATTCTAATCAAATTTTTTCAATATGGGAACACAAAATCAACAAGTTGGCTTGAAAATTAGAGAGGAAGTTAGTTGCTCTATTACCAGCTTTCTGGGTATACGACTAGAAGCTGTGGAAGGAGCTACGCAGCAGTTGAAAAACGAAGAGAGGACGCATACCATTCAAACAGTCATAAATAGACTCTTTTGTGCTGTGCCGAGGTAAACTCGCGTGAACTCAAGATCCTTTCTTAACATCTTAACACTTGCATTGCAACAAGAAATATCCCGGGGGCGAGTAGGGGGGTCTAGGGGGCACAGCCCTCTGGCCAGGCGGAAAGCCCGCCGAAGGCGAGCTTTGCGACTATTTGTATAAATAAATATACATGTACCTCCTAATATATCGTTTCTAAATAATGTGTATCATTAAAAGTCTATATGGCCCAAGATGCCGAATCGACTTACAAAAAAAAAAAAAATAATTGTCTGTCTTTCTCTCTAGAATAAGAGAAGCCAAAGTGTGATACAGTCAACAAAAAGAGAGGAAAAAATCTGATTAGACACACCACACAACTTCCTCTTAGTTTGATTGGCTGGGAATGGATAAAACCTAACCTGGACCCCACGATTTATTTATTTATTTTATTTATTTTTTTTTTTTTTAAATACTTCACACTTTTTTTTCCCATTCACACTCACCCACAAACTTTCACACAGTCTTTTCGGCAACTCAGGCCATTTAAGAGACTTTTACGATATTCGTTATATATATGATAATATCTATTGGGGGTCCAGGCATTTCTATTTAAGCTATTTGGTATCCAAATGGCTTAAATAAAATCATCGGACTGCCTGGGGTCCGAACTCGCGACGTTCGGTATAGAAGGTAGGCACGCTACCAACTTGACCAAGCCCGTAGGCTTTTTTATTTTTAATTTATTAGAGTCGGTTCCAGGATCATTTCCCTTACAAAGTGATGTATGAATAAAATAACATAACAAATAAAGTACACATGGATTAGGCCTACAAAAAAAAAAAAAAGAAATACAAACTAAACTGGTCAATTAGTAAAATAAAAATAGAAAATACTTCTGAATATACTGTAAGAGTCAATAGACAAAACGAAAATTATCATAAATATAAGCAAGCTGAATAATAACTACAAGAGAGATAACTTGTAGATAATACATCAACCTGACGCACTATAATAGAAAGTCTGGTGTGACAGGTCGCACAGCACATGTTCTCTTACTTTCGGCAATTGAAAGTTGTGTTCTGTGCTTGTCACACCAGATTATTTATGACGACATATGTTTAGTTTCCGACAGTACAGTACATTTGAATTCAAGATGTAAAATTTATAAGTATGGGAAAATCGGGGCATGGCGTAGAGGTTAGCGTGCTAACCTCTTATACCAAACGTCGCGGGTTCGGACCCCAAAGGCATGGGGGGGGTGGTTGGCGTTTAAAGAATGCCTGGACCCCATATATGTATATTTATTAATAACGGATATCGTAAAAAGTCTTATATGGCCTCAGTTGCCGAAAAGACTGTGTGAATGTGTGTGAGTGTGAGTGTGAATGAGAAAAAAAGTGTGAATGTTTTTTTAAAAAAAAAAAAAAAAGTATGGGAAAATATTTATATTTTGTTTCCATGGCAACCATTTCTCCTATCTTTCCTATGAAGTACAAGAGTAAAGTGGTCTTCAGAAGATTTCACTGGCAAAATGAGAATATACATTTTAAATAACACCTAAAAATTGATTGTTTTTGAATTTTACTCAAAATAATTAGAGTAAAATTTGAGAAAATCGAAAAAAAAAGTGCATCAGTAAAATACTATTAATAGTACTCTTTGGCCGAATTGGATTAAAAGCTTATTTTCTCTCTAAATATAAAATTACAACTTCTCAAGATATTTTGTTCTCACAACCACATAGACAGAGAGACCCTAAAAAACGTGTATTTCCATCAAAATATCGATACTAATTTTAATTTTTAAATGTCCTCTACCAATGCTAAAATTATTATTTAATAAATTTATAAATATTTTTAACAAATACAAGCAAATATTTGCGATTAAACAGCCCTGAGCCTTCTAAGCTTGAGTATTGTGGGTCAATGTTCAATAGGGATCATCGGCGTCTCTCTGCATACAAAATTTAGTTAAAGCTAAGAGCGAGAGAGGTCGTAAGGTCGTTGGGTCGAACAAATAAATGCATGCAGCATGTTTGTTTCTGTTTGCATAAGTGTATTTGCCCATGGAGACACACACACACACACACACATACGAGGACAGAATGAGAGGCGCACCTGTAAAACCAAACTCAGAGACATATCACGGCCAGAGATAAAAATTTTATTTGCTGTTAGCTAATGACCGAATAAAACAAACGATCTCTTAATGGCCAACATCGAGTGAGTGATTCAAAAAATAAATAGACAAAAATCATTTGAAAAAAACATGCAAGGGAAAGTGGTATGAAAAGGTCAAAATTAATTAACCAAATTCCTATTGTCCAGTAGCTAAATTGATTAATTTTATTCCTTTATATTCAAACTTTGATGACGGCGTCTAAATGGCCTCAGATGCTGATCTTTTTTTTACAACGCTTTTATTAACGTGCTTTCCTGTTTTTCCGACACATCTGCCACTCGAAATTACGACCACTTCTAGTTAATCTAAAGCCTTGAAATTTTATACATCTATGTAACTCCCGTGACAATGCAATATTTGATATGTCCCATCTTTGTGTGTCAATTAATTTCAAAATGGCGGCCGATCAAAAAAAGAGGGGGAATTTTATAATCACAATTTCTACTATTTATAATTAATTTAGAGTTTTGAGTAATGGCAGGGGTGTTAAAGAGAGTTTACACTACAAAATGTGCTATTTAAAATAATAAAAAATTTAATAAATTCAAAATGGCAGCCTGCTAATCACATTTCCATTGGTTTTGATCCGACAATCTAATCTGCCAATCGAAATTACGACTACCACTATCGCTAAAAGGTCAACGAGGGCAAAATCTTTTTTTTTAACACTCACAACTTTTCTCTCATTCACACTCACACCCACACCCACATATACACAGTCTTTTCGGCAACTTAGGCCATATAAGACTTTACGATAATTGTTATATGGATCCTGTTACGCAAATTGTGTGTCATGCGCCAGCTACCGAGATTTGAGAAAATTAACATTTAGCATTTTTGTTTTGATTAGATTATATATATATTTTTTTTTTTTTTGTCAATTATGCAAGTAACATTAAATATAAATTTTTTTAGGACATATTTTTTCATAAAAAATACTATTTATTATAGAATTTGAAACAATATTCCGTGCTCAACTCAATTTTGAATTTTTTGGCGCTTGACACACTAATGCATAACAGGGTCCATATATGAGATAATATCTATTGGGGGTCCAGGCATTTATATTTAAGCCATTTGGTATTCAAATGGCTTAAATAAAATCATCGGACTCTCCGGGGTCCGAACCCCCCTCGCGACGTTCGGTATAGAAGGTAGGCACTTTACTAACTAGACCAAGTCCGTAGGCAGGGCAAAATCTTAAAACACTTAACCCCAGGGATATATGAAATTATTAATGCTCTTTGAAATTCAAATGATTTAAATAAATATTCATTGGACTGCTTGGTATCCAAACCCGAAACCCTTGTTTTTAGTCACATCAGATTTTTTTACTCATGCTCATAGGCTACAATGCATGAATGAAGGTCTCAATCATCATCCAACTTTTTGTCTTATTTTTTTGCTCTAAGGATTCTTTTATCTCGATCTGGACATGATCCAGTTATTTTGCATGAGATGTGGAAGTGGGGGTAGGACTGATGACATAAATTAAATTTCTCTATAAATTGTGAAATAATAATTGTTTTTTTTTTTTAAACTTGATCCGGGACAGTTGATACTTTGGCACCCGTTCGCTTACGACCATTGGATTCTAAATTATGGCCTTTATTTAATCGAGATACTTTATACATTTAAATGGCACCTGACAATAAAATCAGATACGTTAATATACAATATTTTATTTGTATTCTATTGATATAAATAAATATTAATATTTAATTTTAAATGGACATTTTTCATCACCCGGATTTCAATGTTTTTTTTTTTTTAATTTTAAACAAAGTGATGAGTATGTCTATTTGTAGGTGGGCGGAAACGCCACACAGTGGTTCAAATTTATATTCTAGACAAAAATCCAATATAATTAACTTAAGTTTGCATCACTTGCAAACCACTCTCTGATGACAATATGAACAGAAAATGTCCAGAATTTCTCAGTTAATGAGTTGGTTGTTTCTTTTTTATGGGTAGAAAAAGGTAAAATGAAATTTGACACAATTTCTACATATTTTTACTTTCTCTTACTTCTATCTATGTTCATATATAGAGAGAGAAAGTATTGGATTCATGTCAAAAATTCAATGTCAAGATTTTGATGGATATATACGTTGTGAAGTCCCCTGAATCCAAAAAAAGTGGTTTTCCCGACATGGTCTGTCTGTGTGTGTGTGTGTGTGTGTGAACAAAATATCTCAAAAACGGAAAAAGCTGGGAGGTTGAAATTTTATATTTAAGTTTGGCACCCCTCTGGCACGTGACACGAAGCTTTTGAACAAAATCAGCCAAAGAGTACTAGTACTTTACTGATGTTCTTTTTCAGTTTTTTTTTCGATTTTCTCAATATTCGCTTCAACGATTTTGATTGAAATTCAAAAATCAATTATTTTTTAGATGCTCTTTAAAATGTATATTCTCATTTTGTCATTGAAATCTTCTGAAGACCACTTTACTCTTGTACTCCATAGAAAAGATAGGAGAAATGGTTGCCATGGTAACAAAATATAAATATTTTCACATATAAATTTGACATCTTGAATAATCGAATATACGGTACTGTCGGAAACTAAATATATTTCAACACAAAATATCTGGTGTGACAAGCACAGAACACAACTTACGTTACCTTAGGTAATCGAAAGTTGTGTGCTGTGAGCCATCACAACAGATTTTTTTCATTTGAAAGAATTAATTATTTAAATTAATGTTAATTAACTTTAATTTTCTAAAGCAAGGAAAAGCTCAATACTTTCCATTGAGCAAATTTCGAAAATTCTGGAATTTTTTGCTTTTTCCCTTTTGAGAATTATTTCTGAATCGAAGTATATATCCTGGACTCTCCATAACGTCCTCTATAAGATTTCAAAACTTCGTTTCAAAATTCCAACGGTAAGTTGATAAAATTGAGCGTGATAGACGGACTCTCCGATATTATATATACATAGGGAGATTTTAACGCTCTTATAAAATCTTGCGCCTCTAGTTGTTCTTATTATACTACACGGTAGCTTTCCCACTGTTCAATAAAGTTCAGTTTATTTTAATCAGTGTTAATAAAAAAGATAAAATCTTTAAGAGCAAAGATTTATTCACCAGCTTTACTAAATATACATAGTCTAATTTATTAATCTATCTTTTTTTTTTTTTTTTTTTTTTGAAGACGTTTCGTTATTATGCAAGATGTAATTTCTCCCAACACTTTTTTGATATAAAAATCCCATAAAAAGCAAACTTGAAAGCAGATTGTGACCATTTCATAATCAGCGGCCCTTAAAAGGCCCAGCTGATTAATTATTCAAACTACTAATCGCATTATTTTGAATAATCCAAGAGACTCTCTCTCCCATTCGATCAAATCACATACGATGGAGAGATTTTTTTTTAAGAGGTCACATGCGTCTCAGACAGATAAAGTTTGACTGCTTTGCTTAGTTTATCTCACTCAGCAAGGTGAGAATGATTTGATAAAGCTTCGGTCATGACTTCTCCTCTCTCTCTCTTTCTACTTGTTTGTTTTTTTCTCCTCTCTCTTTCTGTCTGCCTGTCTAGAAAAAGTTTTCACACTCTTTCAAGTGGCTTAATCAACGAATATGATATCTGGCGTCCTTCGCATGATTTTAACATTTATTTCAATTTCCATCGCTATTTTATGAGAGAGGTTTCATGACACATATACTCTAATAGTACTAATAATTCAAGATTACAAAAAGACTGCATCTGCTTGTATTTATTTATTATTATTTTTTTAAACACTCACACTTTTTTCTCATTCACACTCACACTCACATGGATACGGTTTTTTTGGCAACTCAGGCCAATTAAGACTTTGATAATAACCGATATTTGGGGTATCCAGGCATTCTTATTTAAGCCTTTTGGTATCCAAATACCGGTTATCGTCAAAGCCTGAGTTGCCAAAAAGACCGTATCCATATGAGTGTGAGTGTAAAGGAAAAAAAGTGTGAGTGTTAAAATAAATAAATAAATAAATACAAGCAGATGCAGTCTTTTTGTAATGTGTGCAGGCAAGAACGAGACGTTTGGTATAGGAGGTAGTGCCTACCGTGCCGCTACCTACTACACCCAGGGGCATATTAGAATTAAAGATGTCAAGTTTATAAACATGGGTAAATATTTATCTTTTGTTCAGCAACCATTTCTCCTATCTCTCCTATGAAGTACAAGAGTAAAGTGTCCTTCAGAAGATTCCAAAGACAAAATATATACACATTTGAAAGAGCATCTAAAAAATAATTGATTTATGAATTTTAAACAAAATAGTTGGAGGGAATTTTGAGAAAATCGAAAAAACTGAAAAAGTACATCAGTAAAGAACTAGTACTTTTTGGCCGATTTTGATATAAAGTCCCAGGAGGGTATCTAACTTAAATATAAAATTTCAACCTCCTAGCTCTTTTCATTCTTGAGATATTTTGTTTACACACAGACAGACCATGTTGCGAAAACCACTTTTTGGATTCAGGGAGCCTCAAAACTTGTGAGTATATCCAACAAAATCTCGACATCGAATATTTCACATGAATTCAATACTTTCTCTCTATATAAATATTTCATATATACATAGGTAAGAAAAAGTAAAAAAAAAAAAATTGTAAATTCAACCCTTGCAAGGACAAATCGTCCAATAAATAAAATATAAAATATTTTGTGATAGCCTCCCAGCCACAGAATTTTCATAAATTCACTGAAGAAGATCTCTGTTGGGGTATTAAATTATATTTGCAATAAATTGAAGTAGTGAGAGAGAGAAGAAGAGGCAGGTTATATTCTCCATATTTTCCTAATCTACGATTACTAGATTTTATTCATAGGCCTATTATGTTGACTGCCAGAAAGAAATCGATTTGATTATACAGCAATATAGACTATTTAAGTATAAAGGTAGACTATTTATTTTTTGCGTAGGAATAAATGGATATCCCAAGTAATATAAATAAGCAAATGTCTCTCTTTTATCAGCAAATAATTTATTATCATTTGATAATTAAGAAATTTTTTTTTTCCTTTTACTTAAAAAGTGGATTAAGAAGGTTACAGGCATTTATTTATCAATTAGCGTTCAAGGCTGAAGATTAAGTTGAAAAAACAAATTTTTGTGTCTTTTTTAGAAAAACAATTTTGATTAAGAAATAGTCTATATTTAATTATATATCTGTTTTGATTTGACGTCTATGGATCAACAAAAAAAAAATCTGTTGTGGCTAGCCAACAACTTATCTTTGGTAAGAGAAAGTTGTGTTCTGTGCTTGTCAAACCAGATTTTTCCTGTCCACATATGGACGATGTTATGCATAAAGGAACCAAGGGCCATTAACCTAAATCTGTGATAGGGAGATTTTCAGTTGCATAATTGTAAACAAACCCAATGTCAAAGACTTTTTCTTGTTTTATTAATATACAAAAAAAAGTGCACATGAGTAATAATGTTGTGATTTAAATAAAAATAAAAACACCCACACTTTTTTCCCATTCACACACATACACACAGTCTTTTCGGCAACTTAGCCATTTAAGACTTTAAACGATATCCGTTATTTGTAAATATATCAATTAGGGCTCCAGGCATTTTTATTTAAGTCATTTGATATCCAAATGGCTTAAATAAAATCATCGGACTGCCTGGGATCCGAACCTTCGACCCTTGTGGTATACAAGGCAGGCGCGCGCGCGCGCTACCAACTACACCAAGCCCGAGGGCTTGATTTAAATAAAGAGGTAGATCTTATTTTCCCTACAAGATGGCGGTCTTATCTCAATTTCTATAATAATGGCGGTTGGTTCCTTTCTGCATAACATCGTCCATTAGGATCAGGTGGAAGTAGTAGGTAGCCAGCAAGTGATAAGAAAAACTCTATTTGATTATCGTCGACGTTTCGGAATCACATCGATCTCATCTTCAGGACGATAAGCTGTTATTGTTGCTTAGATAGATGCAATTTCGGTTCATAGAGTCTTTCAATCTTGGCCAGTGCTGTCGTTTCGGGCCCATTTGCCACAAAATAAAATACAGCCATGCGCCTACGGCAATTCTCATGTACATCTAATGGTATATGCAAATTTAATCATTTATTTTTGTATGAACCGAAATTGCATCTATCTAATCAACAATAACAGCTTATCGTCCTACCGAGATTCTTTTTGGCACGAAGATACACACCACCAACCCAATCTGCTGAAGCCATATACCGGCACCCAGTGAAGTTACTTTATTTCCTATTTGACTCCTCCTCCTGCGTTCATTTCAAGTTAACGAGCTGACCCTTATTTCTGGTTTCCCCATGTTCCTTTTTATCCACCCTCTTCTATGCTAGGGAGGATGTCCTAGTTTGAGGAGGGACTCCCTCAGCTCCGACTCCTTTTGAAGAATGCATCACTGAGAGGTAGGGCTGGACGGTAAACCGGTTTACCGGTAAAACCGGTAAAATTTTTTTACCGAAAACGCGGTAACGAACCTCTAATTCGATAAAAACCGATTTTTTTTTCGAAAGTCGGTAAAAATCTATTTTTCGGGCGGTAAAAAATTTTGGTTCGGCGAGAAAAAAATGTTCCGCGGCGGCAAACCAATTGTGGTTCCGCGGCGGCAAAAATGGCGTCTCTAAAAAAAAGGCAAAATATTTTTTCGGCCTGGGAAAAATTTTGGTTCCGCAAAAAAAAAAATGTTCCGCGGCGCTGAAACTTTGGTTCCGTGGGCGGTAAAAAAATCTTACCGACTTTTGAGAAAAACCGGTTTTTTTTCATTATCGAGGTCGGTAATGAAAATCCATTACCGTCCAGCCCTACTGAGAGGGAACCTTCTTTAGGCCCCTCCCACAGGACGGGATGTCACGGGAGTCCGATTTTGGTAAATTTCCGCTA
>JAKCPI010029474.1:0-12036 GCA_023213315.1 Euborellia annulipes | reverse complement strand
AAATTGGGAATCTCATCAAAATGAACCTACTCACTAAAAATTAGCTTGATAGTGATTATCAAGCTAATTTTCCGTGAGTAACTTGTAAAAATGGCCTGGGATCCTGGACTAACAACACAAGTTGCTATAAAAAAATTTTCATAGCCTATTAAAACAAAAAAACAATGAAATAATCACAAAACACTTGGGAGGCTTAAAAATATTGGCTCACACTGTACCTAAAAAAATTAAATTAAACCATTACATTAATAAAATTAAATTATCCCTAAGCTTAGATAGGCTTATGAATTTTCAACAAAATTCACAACACGTATAAAAATCCCATTTTCCTGGGTGCCTACAATTAATCAAAATTATATAATTATTTAAATAATATAATTGAGTGATTCTGTTGTGTAATGTAAAAAAAAAAAAATAAAACAATGAAATAATCATATAAGAAAACGCATGTTGCTGCTTTAATATTAATCCTAGAAGTTATCATAATTAAGCTTAATATTTATAAATATTCAAAAAATCCCATTTTCCTGGGTGCCTACTATTTCATCACCCACATATAATCATAGAGGATAAATATATAAATTGATATGATGATGAAGTGATTTGGTTTAAATTAAAACAATAGCAGAAAAGTTAAGTTCAAATGAATGAGTCTCTTTTATAAAAAAGAACAAATAGGCTATAAATTAAATAATAAAATAAGATTGATAATGAAATAAAATATATAGGAGTAAATTAGAAAAAAAAAAATTGTTTGAAAGCTCTCCATGATAAGATCATTAGAAGCCTCAAAATATTATATTTAGTAATTAAATTATTAATAATGTTATTTTCGATAAATGCAAATATTTTTATATTGAGTGACGAGTTAGTTTATCATTTCCCCATGTTATAACAATTCCCTAGATAAAAAAAAATTTGTTAATTTAAGAAAATTGATTAGGTTTCTATGAAGGTGTGTTTGTATGTTTATAGCCCTAAATTATATTTAAAATATATACGATCGTAAATCCATGGCATAATAAATCAGGAATTATATAATTTTAAATTTGTACTAATTATTTAAATAATATAATTAAGGAATTCTGTTGTGAATTGTATGGAATGAATGTGTCTACGGATGAGTGCTGTCAGTTATCAAAAATAACCTTATTAATAATTATATCTACCAATATATTTTATTAAAATATTAATATTTATTTATTTATAAATGCTACTCACACATTTGAGAAGAAAATTTCGATGAGAACATTGAAGGCAAGGAGAGAACACAACACAAAAAAAAATTAAACGTCAGAATATCACAAGAGCAATTTCAACTTGAAGCAACGAGTATAGAAAAAGAGAGAGTATCTATGAAGGCATAGAGATTAGAAAAGAGAAAAAGAAACTACATGAAGACAATAACTTTTGATCAGGAATTTTAATATTAATAAAATTTAATTAAATAATTAAAATACCACTATTAATAATAAATAATACAAAAAATTAAATATAATAAAGTGTACTTCAAACAATTTTCACAAAATATTACTAATATACTTTTTAAAAGGGCAATTAAATAATAATCAATTTATATGAATTTTATTCTAAAAAGAAAAAGATTTAAATTCTGTTACCATGGCAACCATTTCGCCTATCTTTCCTATGGAGCACAAGAGTAAAGTGGTCTTTAGAAGATTTCAACGGCAAAATGAGAATATACATTTTTAAGGATCAGGAAGATGTATGGCAGCCAGCAAGTGATAAAAAATCTATTTGATTATCCTCGACATTTCGGGATCACGTCGATCCCATCTTCAGGACGATAAACTGTTATTGTTGCTTAGATAGAAGCAATTTTGGTTCATACAAATATAAATACTTATATTTGCATATACCATTAGATGTATATGAGAATTGCCGTAGGCGCATGGGCTATGCAAATATAAGTATTTATATTTGTATGAACCAAAATTGCTTCTATCTAAGCAACAATAACAGTTTATCGTCCTGAAGATGGGATCGACGTGATCCCGAAACGTCGACGATAATCAAATAGATTTTTTATCACTTGCTGGCTGCCATACATCTTCCTGATCCTTATATATTGCCACTCAGCCATCGAAATTCTTCTATTTAGAATATACATTTTAAAGAGCATCTAAAAAATAATTGATTTTTGAATTAAAAAAAAAAATCATTGAAACGAATTTTGAGAAAATCGAAAAAAACTGAAAAAGTACATCAGTAAAGTACTAGTACTTTTTGGCCGAATTTGTTTAAAAGCTTATTTTCAGGTGTTCGGTTGCGTGAATTTATTGATATGTAGTCTACATTGGGGACCGGATATGACCCGTGACATTTATTCAACTATTCATAGGTAAATCTTCCTAGTTTTTATTGTACAACCCCTGGCATCTATCTACCGAATTCTATCACCTTAAGAAAAAAAAAGAACCATCCTTTTTTTCTTCTTCTCAGATTAAAAAAAAAAATCCCGCCAAGATCGGTATCTTCTTATTTTTTAAAACCACATGTGAAATGAAGGGTGCTTAAAAGCCCTGAGGCTCTCCTTTGGTTTTGTGGGTGAAGACAATTTAATAGCCTACTTATTCAACACTAGTCTAGTGTTTTTCGATTGCTAAGTGGTGTCATGCCTGCCTGCCTGCCATCCATGGGAACTACAAAAAGGGTTAAGCTGAATCTTCTATACCTATATTTATTTAAATTAAAGGATTGAAACGAAACAAACAACTTTGCCGATCGGTCTCAACTTTAATTTAAATACATGTCGTATTTTACTCTGCAGAGAATATTTAAGAGAAATATAAATAACAAAGTGAAGTGAGGCAGTCAATAAATAATACTCGGAAACGTTTCGGTGCAATTATGTTCCATCATCAGTCCGTTAATCGGTGTACTTGTAAGTATATGTTGCTCAGAGCTGATCGAAAATCTGAATCCCTACAAGATTAAATTCTCGTCGATGTATTTAATTTCAAAAGACGGGAAGTGGATAGATGGGAAGCCATTTTATTTATTCCTATTCGTTTTAAGGGGAGAAGAAATATAAACCTACCTATTTAACATCTGATATCGGTAATTTATATGGAAACTGTTTCGATTTTATACACGTATGATACGAGATATAGCCCCTGTCCCCTTGAAGCACTGGGAGGACTATCACCTCACCTTCCTGCGCTTCTGAAATACAATTTATTGTATAAGCAACTTAGGCCATATAAGACTTTATACGATAAACATATCAATTGGGGGTCGAGGCATTCTTATTTAAGCTATTTGGTATTCAAATGGCTTAAATAAAATCATCGGACTGCCTGAGATCCGAACCCTCGACCCTTGGTATACAAGGTAGTGCGCTACCAACTACTCCAAGCCCGAGGACTTATTGATATTTAAAATTTGACAATATTTAATGTTTCGAATGACTTTCTTAGGAAAGATTTTATAAATTAAAATCTATATATATAATTTGCTAATGTCCGTCTGTCTGTCTGTCTGTCCGTCACGCTCTATTTAGGCAATTTCCCGTTGGAATTTTGAAATGAAATTTTATATGCATAAAGAGGACCTTCTCGGGATTACAGGAAAATTATTTTCATCCCGAAATTCCTATAACTTTTTGAGTTATTAATTCTTAAAGTTACGATTTCTCCCATAGGAAATGTATAGAGAAATATTTATGTATTCTTTTCATTTGTGTATTCCATGAATGGAATAGTTAGTATACAAAGAAAACTAGTCGGTTAATTATTTCAAATTAAGTGTTGATTTATAATCCGTAATTTGAAACAAATAACCGAGTGTTTTTATTTTTATATTTTGACTGACTTCAACTTTCAATGGCTTCTTCTCTCCTCGCTGTATTCTCGCGATGCGGGGTCGGCGGACCTAACTTTTTCCCTCTAATCCAATCATGTGTTTTTGCGACCGAAAGAAATAGAACAGGCCGGCGCGTCGCACGGTCTGACGCCTGTTGAAAAGAGTAAGAAAGAGACAGACTGCCTGTCCCAGCTCGGGTAGCTCGTGGTCGCCATCCCCGTACCCACAAGATGTAGGTGAAATGGTTTAAAAATATATATTGATGAAAAGAATCAAAATTTTTTGTGCTGCATAGACCTGTTACCTCAGAGTTTGTTCTTTGAATATTAAATAAAAGTTAGGGATGAAAGGAAACAATAGTTTGTAAATACAAATGAAAATGACTCACTCATTTGGCTGGCCTGTCATTTGCATTCACCAACAGGAAAATCTGGTTGGGGTAGTGAGCGAGTGAGTGAATGACAGGTGAGCACAGAGAAAGAGAGAGAGGAAAGGGGGAGGGAGGAGACTAGGCGCGTGCCTCTCTCTCTCTCTCTCTTTAAATAATCTCAGTTACTAATAAAATTATTGTTTATCGAAAATAAACGGGTTTTGCATCTGTATTCATGTTATGCAAATTTTTTATTCCGTTTTCTTCCCTGTTATGAAAGTTGAAATAAAGATATTTATAATTTTAGTGAATTTTGTTGGAGATGGATCTATTAATGTTTACTTTATCTTTATGAATATATAGAGAAAGTATTGGATTCATGTCAAAAATTAGATGTCTAGATTTTGATGGATATACACGTTTTGAGGTCCCTTGAATCTGTCTGTCTGTGAACAAAATATCTCAAAAACGAAAAGAGCTAGGAGATTGAAATTTTATATTGAAGTTAGGCACCTCTCTGGCACGTGACACGAAACTTTTGAACAGAATCGGTCAAAGAGTACTAGTACTTTACTGATGTAGTTTTTCAGTTTGTTCGATTTTTCTCAAAATTCGCTCCAAGGATTTTTTTTTTTAATTTATAATTCTATTATTTTTTAGATGCTCTTTAAAATGTATATTCTCATTTTGCTCTCAAAATTGTTTGAAGACCACTTTATTCTTGTACGTCATAGGAAAGATAGAAGAAATGGTTGCCATGGTAACAAAATATAAAGATTTTCCCATGTTTATAAATTTTACTTCTTGAATTCTATTGTAATGTCAGAAACTAAATACATGTCGACACAATAAATCTGGTGTGACAAGCCCAGAACACAACTTTCTCTTACCTTCGGTAATCGAAAGTTGTGTGCCGTGCGACCGTCACACCAGATTTTACTTAAAAACAATAACAATGCAAGCTTTAACTCTCAAATTCTACCCTCTTTTATCTTTCCACCTAGTAATTGAGTTGCAAGAGTTCAACTACAGATGTACAGTGAGGGACAAAATTAAGTCACACCCATGCGTTTTCTACTTGTGATTATTTCATTGTTTTTAAAAAAAATATTACATATTTTTTAATGGAAACTTTCATGGTTCAAAGCTAAAAAATTTCCAATTTTCTTTTATAAAAGCAATGAAATAATCACAAGTAGAAAACGCATGGGTGGGACTTAATATTGTCCCTCACTGTACATTAAAATGTAAAAAAATTTTTAAAAAAATTTGCTAGTGATTTTATCAAAAATTTCTTTAGGCTATATAGAAGATTTGTTTTATACTATTTGAAGGAAATAAATATTTTTACTTTCTCTTACCTATGTATATATGTAATATATATATAGAGAGAGAGAAAGTATTGGATTCATGTCAAAAAGTAATAATAATATAAATGAATAATTATTTATGAGGAATTAACAATTTGCATTTATTTATTATAAAACGTTTAGTAAAGATGGATTTTATTCTTAGGTTGGTGTTATTAAGATTCCAATGGTCCAAAGAGACCGACAAGGCTCGTAAAAAAAAGGCCCTTCGAGGAGACGCACGCACGTCCCTTCTTTTTTTTTTGCCCCCACCCCACCCACACATGGAGAACTCTCAAATTAATCGATCGCTAATCGTTAATAGAATCCACCTTTTGTTGTTGTTTTTTCATCTTCTTTTTCTTCCCACCCCTATCTCTTATCTAACATTAAAACCAACCATCTCCTTAGCATTCATTATAAATCTCTCCCATCTAACTAAGACAGGTTAGTATTTATCAAAAGTGAACCTGTTTAGATTCGGGTGGAGTTTGTATTTGCCCACGTAGCCCAACCATATTGTTCAACTTTCCTTGAAAAGTTTTTTTTTTTTAATGCCAATGTTCTTTCTTTCTTTATTGAGGTTATTAACACAAGGGATGTATAACAGACGCGGAGCCACGAATAACAATTGCTCTAAAAAAAAAAAGTTGGTGTGACAAGCACAGAACACAACTTTTGATTATCGAAGGTAAGAGAAGGTTGTGTGCTGTGCGACTTTCACAGATTTTTTTGAAATAGGAAATAGGTTTTATGAAAAAAAAAAAAAATTGTCCAGGGTGCCTTAACCCTGTTATAAATTCCATCCTTGTCAAGGGGAGTGCTAACCTGCTCTCCTTTCATACAACACAAATGCAATTTTTTCTTCCGTTGCTTATATATCAATTCTGTTCAATAATTTTTATCCCAAAGTTTTTCAGGAAAAATTGCTTCCTAACAATTTGTTTTAAAAGATAACTTAATAAATTTTATATCACCATATTTAATATAATTTTTATTAATTTTTAAATAATACGAAATTTTAAAATTTTTTTAAATTAAAAAAAAAAAAAACAAATTTTATTCAAGATAGAAAATTTAGAACTGAACTAGTTCAAAAGAGTAGGTCTTTTAAAGGAACATGTCCTAGAACAGTGGTTCCCAATCTGGGGGCGATCGCCCCCAAGATGGCGATTTGGGATATCTGGGGGCCAATAAATATGTGGGGGAGATTGGGGGCGACAAGTATTCAAAGAGGGGAAAATTATTGGAGTTTACTAAAATTTAAAAGAACAAATCAAATAGAAAAATTTTCTATTTCAGGATAGTCAGGATAGAAAAGGACAAAAAAAATAAAATATTCGGAAGATAATTCCAATCTAGAATTGAAACGTCATTTTTGGTTTTCATTAAATAAAGATTGACCAAAAAAATTTTATTTTTTTCATAAAAATAAAATTATTTATAGATTTTTAAAAGGTTACGCCAAGAAAGAAATCAGACAATCTTTATCTAATTTTTAATTTCGATTGCCAACGTTTCGGCCGAAATCTCGTCCTTCCTCAGGACAATAGGTAGTTAATAAAATGCAGATTGGATACTCCTGAGGAAGGACGCGATTTGCGTCCGAAACGTAGGCGATCGAAATTAAAAAACTAGATAAAAAATTGATTAAATTTTTTCTCTGTCTTCTTTCCTGGCTGGCATCCTACTCATATTTGAAAATTTCAACGTTTCAGTCATAATTTCTGCAGCTGTTGTATTTTTTCATTTTGAAAAGAAAAAGTTATCTGAGGAACTTGAGTAATTCACTTTGAAATAAAGTACTTTTTTGTTAAAAATTTAAAATCAAGTTTTGTACGTAAATGCAGACGCAGATCATAGAATATTCATAGCTTTTGTTTTTTTTTTAATAAATGATTTATTAGCGAGAATAATGTTTTGTTGATAGAATACTCTATGAAACATGTTAATTAACTATGTATTTTTTTTTAATTAAAGGAATGTCACGAATTCTATGCCCAGGCGATGAGAGCAATCAAGAATTAAAATAATAGTTATAGAAATCTTCAACGTTGATCCTAGGAAGAAACATAAAATGGGGAGGGGGGGGGGTGCCCGAAGAAGAATAATCAATCAAAAATATTTTACATAAAGAAGTTCCACTTTTAAATTCCTGCAAACCCGAGTAAAAATGATAAAAAATGATCGAGGGATACACGCGCCCGCAGCAGGTCTGCATAGTGAACATTTAGAGGCACAGAGGGATGCACAGTAGATCGAAAGTGACCAGAAGAAAAATGTGTGTCCCTGGTGCGGGCGTGTGTAACCCTGTGTGTCATTTATAATACTAATCGGCTGGTTAATCCGAGGACTGGTTAATCCGAAGCCGGATAATAACGACTAGAAAAAGGCCACAAAGGAAGCTTTGACTTATCTTTATAGTGATATTTGTATTTCATACTTATAGCCCAAGAGCCAGCGACGGCCAGACCTTCGTTATTTTATAAAAGCTGAAAGTTTTTCTATGTATGTCCCCAATACAGGTAAGAATAATCCCCAACTATGAAACTTGGGTCGTGGTGGTTTTGGCAGATAACAGATAGTAACGGTGTAGAAATTTGTATCTCAAATTCGTTATAGTATAAAGCTCAGTTTTTATATATTTTATTCCCAATAATGTTAGAAGTCGAGTTGTCCATTGCCAGACACTTATGACGGTTCCATCCCCTTGCCAGACACCCTTAAACTACAAGAAATTGTAATTATACTTTCGTTATAGTATAAAAGCTGAATTTTATATATGTTATTTGAGGAACTATTAAATGATGTTTCCTCAGTAGCCAGACAGTTTAGATGGTTCTTTCATCTTGCCAGACACATTAAAGTCTGCCCTAGGTACGAGCGCGAGGAATATATATATCTAAGAGGGAGCGAGTGAAACAGTCTAATGCGATCTTTTGTTTACCCCATATGGATCTGTTGTTTACTCCATATAGTGTTTTGAAATATTACACGTAAAGCAAACGTTATTCATTTGTGCAGTTTATTAATTAAATGTGATCTAGTAGCAAAGTGTTATCATGGGGGGATGTTTGGTTTGTAAAAAAAGTGATGGTAAAATAATATTATTTTCTGAGGAGACATTAATAAAATGTCAAACTGTTTTGAAAATCAGAAAAAAACATAACCTCAAATATAAAAACATTATAGCTAAATGCTGTCCCTCTGCTGGTTAACCAAGCGGCGCATAGGTGGAAAATTTTTCTTTAAAGTTTTTCACCTATTCGTTACGAGTTAGTAACTTGCGCGACTAACTGCATATAAGGGGAAGTGAGTTTTATTGGTGCAGGTCGAGGGTCCGGTGGCCTGGTGCAATGGATAGCACGCCTATGCCCCGGAAAGGCGGAGATCCTGGGTTCGATTCCCGGGGGCCATGGGATGTTTGGCCTCATCAATAAAGAACACTCACATGTCTTGTTAAAAACATTATTTTGCCTGATGAATATACAGACAGTGGTTATCACTGTGAATGCTATAAAGCATAAACATGACTAATAAAAAAAAATATTTTACTGCCGAACCTTTAAGTTCTTTAACTTTAACACAATCAACTTTAAATTCTGAAAACTAGAGTTGAGAAGTCGCTATAGACTTAGAATTGGGTATAGAAGATTTGCAGCCAAGGAATTAAATAAAAAACTTTTATTTATTTGTTAATCGTCGACATTTCTGTCACAAATCACGACCTTCCCTCAGATTAATTAATCGTCTTGAGGGAAGGACGTAGTTTACGACCGAAACGTCGACGATTAACAATTAAATAAAGTTTTTTATTTAATTCCTTGGCTGCAAAATCTCCTATACCCAATTAAATTCTAAATGAATAGTACTACAATCATATAGATACGTAGGCCTTATAGCTGGTAGTTCAATAAAGATAAGTGAAAAGGGAAGAAGAAGAAAATTCGCGGGTGGTGTTTTTTCATTTTTTTATTCCCATTATGTTGACGTTTCAATCCCGGTTGATCATCCTCAGAACTAATGTGTACAACAAGAGACAAATAGATTAGTATCGGGAAAAAACATGAACAGTTATAAATTTTTTCATCTTAGAGTATAAGCATATATTCTAATCTGTTCATGTTTTTTCCCGATACTAATCTATTTGTCTCTTGTTGTGCACATTAGTTCTGAGGATGATCCCAACCGGGATCGAAAACGTCAACATAATGGGAATAAAAATAATGAAACACAGCTAGCTGCGAATTTTCTTCTTCTTTCTCCTTTTCACTTATCTTTATAGTACTACAATCTACGACTTTTCAAAAAAATCTGACATCTTTGAACCGAATGTTAGTGATGAAACTCAGGACGTAAAGATTCCGACCGAAAGTGATGATAGTATACTATCACATTAATATATTAATGACTATCAGATCGTTTGTATCTTTTGTAATAAACAAAAGAAAAAACTACGATCTATAATGCTTCCACTTCATGAAGCTGATACAGATTTTTAATTTAATGATTTATTGACATGAAAATTTTACTTAGTAATTTTTTGAAAATTTATTTTTTTAGTCCTTAATAATGCTATATAATGAATTTTGATGATAAATCCAAAAAAACACTTCTCCACACAAAACGTCTGGCAAGATGAAAGAACCATCTAAACTGTCTGGCTACTGAGGAAACATCATTTAATAGTTCCTCAAATAACATATATAAAATTCAGCTTTTATACTATAACGAAAGTATAATTACAATTTCTTGTAGTTTAAGGGTGTCTGGCAAGGGGATGGAACCGTCATAAGTGTCTGGCAATGGACAACTCGACTTCTAACATTATTGGGAATAAAATATATAAAAACTGAGCTTTATACTATAACGAATTTGAGATACAAATTTCTACACCGTTACTATCTGTTATCTGCCAAAACCACCACGACCCAAGTTTCATAGTTGGGGATTATTCTTACCTGTATTGGGGACATACATAGAAAAACTTTCAGCTTTTATAAAATAACGAAGGTCTGGCCGTCGCTGGCTCTTGCTCTATTATAAATATTTATAATAATTTCTTGATTTGTCAATGGGACAGTCAAAAAAAAAAAATTTATACAAAAGAACAAAAAATTTGTGTAATCGACCCTGACTCGTCGAGCGCAAACAAAAAAAAAAAAACGAGCATTCCAGCATCTCGAATGGGAATAAAATTTTCAACAACGTATTTATATTTAACTAATGAATGAGTCGTCTAAACTTTTTTTTTTTTAATTAAATTGAAAAAAATCGACATATATTCTGTTGGCCTCATCTTTTTTTTTTTGTTCAAAATTAAAATCTTCAAACAATTTAACAAATAAACAAACTTTAGATCATTTCTATCCTGACAGCACAATTATCGCCTCTCCCAGACAGACAGACATATTTATTAAATCGACTGACTGACTTCACAACCAATTTACATAATACAACGTGTAGAGAGAGCCTCGAGGGGGTTCACGTTAAGTAGAAAGAAGAATTTAAGATAAATGGGCGCGCTAATTGGGATTTAATGGATTCTTTTAAATTCCATAAATATTTCATATAAAAATGATAAGAAGACAGTCGGTCAATAATTGAAATACATTTCTCGCTTGGAACGGGATGCGAATCATTGACCTTTGGCACCAAAAGGATAGAACTCTTTTTTAGTAAGGAACTGAATTTCTTTAGAATCTACGGACAAATATTCACGGTGTAGATAATGAGAAATTTATATTAGTGTCAGAGAAGCCCCTTCTCCTTTTCAGGGGGGTTAATTCGCGTGTTATAATATTTTATAGAGCAATTAGTCGCGGCTTCCGCCTTCGGGGACTTCGCCCCCCTGGACTTCCCGCCAGTCGGCTTGGCCGCCTGCGGCGGACCCTCGCCTTTTCTTAAATATGAATTTTTTTTTTTTTAATTTACACTCACATTCACACAGTCTTTTCGGCAACTTAGGCCATTTAAGACTTTAAACGATACCCGTTAATTGTAAATATATCAATTGGGGGTCCAGGCATTCTTATTTAAGCCATTTGGTATCTAAATGGTTTAAATAAATCGAACTGCCTGGGATCCGACTCTTGGTATACAACAGACAGACAGACAGACACAAGACAGACAGACCATGTCGCGAAAACCACTTTTTTGGATTCAGGGGACCTCAAAACGTGAAGATCCATTAAAATCCCGACATCCGATTTTTGACATGAGTCCAATACATTCTCTCTATATATATTACATATATACATAGGTAAGAGAAAGTAATAATAATAATAATAATAATAAATAAATTTCATAGCAAGACTGATGAGACGAAAGAGGACAGCCGCCCTCGGGCTTGGTGTATTTGGTAGCGTGCTGCATTCTAAACTGAGGGTCGCGGGTTTGGGATGCCAGTTATCCGAGGATTTTATTTAAGGCAGTTGGATACCAAATGACTTAAATAAGAATGCCTGGACCCTATATAACCGAGTCGTATAA
>JAKCPI010029473.1:0-46685 GCA_023213315.1 Euborellia annulipes | reverse complement strand
CCTTCAAAAATTTCTTTCAAACAAAAAATTTTTTATATAAGGGAGTGAAATTTCAAAAGAAAAATAGAATATATTAAATTATTTAGTTTAAATGCCCGTGACCCGTGGCTCAGCTTCTTGCGCCGCGGGGTTCCGGGTTCGTTTGCCGTCCCAAGCGAAAAAAATTTATTTAATTTGAATTGATTACAAATCATTTGAAATAAACTAAATGGCCTTAGATGCCGAAAAAGACCTTAAAAAAATTTCGTTTAATAAGAAAAAAAAAAAAAAAAATTGTATAAAAAGTCATCATATATATTAGACCAGCCGGCCGCAGCCGCCCGCCTTCGGCCACGCCCCCTTGGACCCCCCGTCAGCTGGCTCGGGCCCGCTTGCGGTGGACCCTCGCCTTTCCTAATTATGAGAAGCGGGCTGGAGTCTAGACAGGGGGACTACGCCCCCTGAACCCCGCTCCTGCTGGCTCGGGCCCGCCTGCGGCAGACCCTCGTCTTTTCTGCGTCATCCTCACCCCTCAAGGATCAAAATGAGCCATCCCTCATGTCTCTACGCCCAATGGCTGCTGAGAACGGAGTGCAATACACACACACATTCGTCGTTTATATATAGTATAGATATGTAATTAAGCGGAACATAGAATCAATGAAAGGCTGTCCAGCAAAATGAAGGATGAATAGTCACAATAGTCACCCATTCCAAGAAGATAGAAATACTTTTGAGTTGGTTCTAATCCCAGAGACAAAAAATTGAGACAATATGCAAAATATTTTTTTTCACTGCCTCCTTCAGTTGTTGAATATAAATTTTTTTTTTTATTTCTCATTGCATAGCCAAGCAGGATAATTCGTATATATAGACTATACTCTAAAATTACAAAAAACAAACAAGGCAGTGAAATAAAATTTTTTTTAACAACACGTCCTAAAAATGGGTGACGTTGAGTCCTCGAAACGTCATCAGCATGGTATAAAAAAACCTTTGTCGGAAAGCAGTCTCTCATTTTTCTACATCTAATTAGTCTACGGCTTTCCTCCTCATCTCCTCTAAAATGTCTTTTCCATTTTTACAGATTCAATAATTTAAAATTCCTTGGGGAATTTTGAGATGTCCAATATTTAAAAAATCCTTTAAATCAATACATTTTTTCAAGTGAGAGGACATATTTTTTATGATCGGATTACATATAAATTATTACTGGGATCATGGGATCTTATTAAAATAAATTGAGAGAAAAGCTCAGGCGGGTGTAAGAGTTTGTTGAACCTTTTATTAGAAAACTTTTGATTATAAGGAAACTTATCAAAGAACGATTAATGTTGTTTGGTTATAGAAATATTCATAATTCAGGAAGAGTTAGGAGAGATATAAAACGAAGCCACTTGGGAGGGATTAATTTATTCATATCCCGGATATCATTGAAATTTTAATCGACGCAGAATTTAAAAAAAAAATCAGGTTGAATGGTCGCACAGCACACAACTTTCTCTTACATTTGGTTAGAGGCATGGGATATTTATATTTCCATGGCAACCATTTCTCCTCTTTCCTATGATGTACAAGAGTAAAGTGCGTTTCAAAAGATTCCAATGGCAAAATGTGAATATAAATTTTAAAGAGCATGTAAAAAATAATTGATTTTTGAATTTCAATCAAAATCGTTGGAGTGAATGTTGAGAAAATCGAAAAAAACTGAACAAATACATCAGTAAAGTACTAGTACTTTTTGACCAATTTTGTTCAAAGCTTCTTGTCATATGCCTAACTTAAATATAAAATTTCAACCTTTATGCTCTTTTCGTTCTTGAGATATTTGGTTCACAGACACACAGACAAAAAAAAAAATGAAATTTGATATTTAACTTAGGTACCCCTTCCTTGCAAGTAACACGAAACTTGTGAACAAAATTGGCCAAAAAGTACAGAGCACCAACTTTTAATTACCGAAACTAAGAGAAAGTTGTGTGCTGTGCGACCAGCCCCCACCAGTTTTTATTTTTGTAATTTTTATATAGATTATAAAAATAGATATAATGTTGACTCTGTGTGTGTGTATATATATTGAGGTCGTTGCACCTCTGCACATAGAAATGGCGGATTTATAGGGAACGTGAAATATTGGGTTATTATACGGTAACATCCTGGCAATTGATAAATTACTTGGAAACCAGGCTATACCAACCAAGGAAGGATATAGATATATAAAAGACAGCTAGGCAAAAAAAAAATAATAATAATAGAACACTAGATATCTTTATAGATATATATTTTTTTTTAAATGGTAGTAAATTACAATACTAGTGGTATCATCAATTTTTATGTCTGAATGATCATTACCATATATAAAGCGCTACCCACTCACTTCCGTTGTATGTGCTTGTTCTCTCGCTGATTGGCCAGAATGAGAGGAAGTGGAGTCAATGAGGGAAATTTAAAACTTCAAAATTTATTTAACGGATGTTTAGGGTTGGTTGGATGGTCTTTTGTTAATATTTTTTTTTTTTTAAATTCAAGGACTGACGGCCAAAAATAAATAATTTTCCGTATTATCTGTTTATTTGTAGATATTTCGATCCCAGTGAGATAGAATCATCCTCGCAAATAGAGATTTCTCCTTCGGTATTCCATATTAGCCGACTCGCCATTTTAGACAATGATGGCACCTCTACAAGCTCATGGTGAGTAATAACCCATCTCCCCCTTCCTCTACATGTATAAACTCTTGTGTTTTAAAATATATGACAACTTTGTCAATTATATGTAGCCAATAAGGACTGAAGATGGACAAATAAAATTTTGTCCGAAACGTCGTCTTCGGCATTTGGCATTCAAAGGCTTTTTGTTTTGCTTGTCTAGTGCTTTCCCTTCCTCATCTCAAACATCTACCGAAACTTTTCTTCGAATAGGCCTAATATTAATTGCTATCCAATATAACATAGAAAAGTAACATCTGTAGGCTCATTATTACGGCTTAGTTAAATGAATAACAAATATATTTAATATGATATAAATATCCGGCTCCACGTGAATGACCTTGCAATTTTCATCATTGAGGTTCATTGACCTGCCAACCACGTGGTGACCTATATTGCTCATCACCTTGACAACAATGACGTCATTGGCTACTTCTTTGACGTCACTCTGAGCCACGTGCCACATGCACCCTTTTGGGGTTTCAAAATACTAACTCAAAATACCGAGTTAGTAAAAAGAAGAAACAGCACGAGAGTAGGTCAAATTTTTCCCAAAATTGCCTTCATTTTTTAAAAATTATTATGAGGTAGTCTTGTGTTTGATAACTTTAGTTTTATTTTTTTAGGACATGCAACCATTAAAGTAGACAACTAATTTAATTAAAAACATAATTTAAAAAATTTGTTTATAAAATATTTAACGACTTTTTTGGCTCTCTGAAACCATTCAGACACCACTTCTATACTGGGTATATTTCATTTGATTGGTAGACAATTTATTTGAAATAAATTTCTCTTGGGACGTCGTAAACCCCAAATTCTTAGTATTAATAGAATAAGCTAATGGCGTATATAGGGGGGCTGAGAGGACCAGCCCCCCCCCCACCCCGAAATTTTTTAAATCTATATTCATATGTACGGGTATATGGCCTTTAAATTGTAATTGTAAGTAACTGTATTTTATATAGAATTTATTCTTATTATAAATCTCCTTGTAAATGGACATAATTGTCTGTAAGGAATTGATCAATTAAATAAATAAATAAGAATGCCTGGACCCCCAATTGATATATTGTATTTACAAATAATGGGTATCGCTTAAAGACTTAAATGACCTAAGTTGCCGAAAAGACTATGTGTATAGGTGTGTGAATGGGAAAAAAAATGTGTGTTTAAAAAAAAAAAAAAATTGACATCTTGAATTTTAATATACAGTATTGGCGGAAACTAAATATATGTCGACACAAAAAAACCGGTTGCGACAAGCACTGAACGCAACTGTGTGCTGTGAGATCAGTCCCCCACACCAGATTTTTTCTACATAGAGAAAAAAATCAAATTGCCAGTTTTATGAAACTTTTTTTTTTACAAAATTTGTTGAATATAATATAATATCTGCTAAATATAGATTCTTTTATCACAAATGTATTATAAATTATATTATTAAATGTCATCTTTAAGTGAATATTGAATGAAATCAAATTATCCTCCACATAGGGCAACCTTATTAGGGCGTTAAATTGATACGGAAGAAAAGAGAAGGTTATTGAGAGAGAAGTGATATTGTACGGTATTATATCAATATTTTTAGCCTGAGTTGACATGAATCAGTGTTTGCAATGATCTTTCATTCTGGGAATTTAGCGGGATAATATTAAAATATTAAATTAATAATAAAAAAGTAAGCCCTCGGGGCTTGGCGTAGAGGTTAGCGTGCTAACCTCGTATACCAAACGTCGCGGGTTCGGACCCCAGGCAGTCCGATGATTTTATTTAAGCCACTTGGATACCAAATGGATTAAATAAGAATGCCTGGACCCCAAATAAATAAATATCACTAGCGGTCCCAGGGGGTGGCCCAGAGGGGCCCGGCCCCCCCCCCCCCCCCATTGGTCAACAAAATTCAAAAGTTTTATTTAATATTTTAAAACTAAACAAAAAAAATTATAAATTTTTCACGTCTCAGGATAGCTAAAAACGCAAATTTCAATGCCTTTTCAAACATTTTTCCATACCCCCTAGGGGGTTAGCCTTGTATTCCAAGGGTCGCGGGTTCGGATCCCAGACAGTTTTTAATGAATATTATGATACTATTTGGCTTTAATTTGACTACAAAAAAATTAGGATGTCGCCTAAATGGCGACATACGAGTGCAAAGGTAAAATATATAATGTCGCCTTTATGGCGACTTATGAGTGCAAAGTGTTAATTTTTAAAGGTCGCTCAAAATTTATTTTTATTTGATTCATATTAAATATTTAATAAATTTTTTCTTTTAATTAGTCGTCAGATAATCGACAAAAATACACCACGAGATGAACAAAAAAACAGAATACTAAAAGTATAATTATTGGGATTAGATAGATGTATACAGCCAGCAAGAGATAAAAAAAACTTTATTTAATTATCGTCGACGTTTCGGAATCACAACGATCCCATCCTCAGGACGATAAACTGTTAATGTTTCTTAGATAGATGCATTTTGGTTCATACAAAAATAAATGATAAAATTTGCATATACCATTAGATGTATATGAGAATTGCCGTAGGTGCATGGGCTGTATTTTTATTTGGTGGCAGATGGGCCCGAAACGACAGCACTGGCCAAGATTAAAAGACTGAAAATATAATTTTGTAATAACTTCCTAATTTGCAAATTAAGGTACGATTGATTATATTTTCTCAAATATCTTACTAATTAAAAGAAAATAAGAATTTATTAAATCTTTAATATGAATATTTAAAGGTCGCTTGAAAACATCGAAAGAAATGCAGACAAACTAAAAAAAAATTTGAGGGACCTTTAAAAATTAAAATATTTTAAGTTGAAAATTTGAGAAACTTATTTTTTTTCGACTATAAAATTCGACCATAACATTATTAATATGACTCTCAGAGAAAAAAATTAAAAAAAAGAAAAAAAAAAAATCGATTTTAGACGAATTTGGAAATTTTTTAAAATTTTGATCGACTCTTAAAAAATTTTTTTGAGCTCATCTTTGGAGAGGTCTCTTAAAACATGACATACTAAAATATCGTCATACGAGATTGAAAAAAAAATTAGTCGGTTTTTTGCGCTATCCTATTCTTCACCTTCCCTACATCATAAATTTTAGGCCATTGGCTACCAATCCAGGTGAAATAAATATATAGAATAGGTCTAAATAGCCTTCGCTGCGAAAAAGAGCTTAAATGAATAAAAAAAAAAAAAAAAAAATTTGGGCCCCCCCTTGACAAAACCCTGGGACCGCCACTGATAAATATTATATAAATACGAGTATCGTTTAAAGTCTTAAATGGCCTAAGTTGCCGAAAAGACTGTGTGAATGTGAGGGTGAATGAGAAAAAAGTAAAGAAATAAAATAAAAAATAAAAATGGGGAATGGCTTCCCCGAGACTTTCTCGTATATTATTTTGGAATTACGTTTGGGTGTGTGTGAACACGATTGCTTAAAAACCAAAGCAGCTAAATCTATGAAATTTGGTATATGCTCCTTACACTAAAATTGTAGATTTCTATCAACTTGAGTAAATACGTCACTTGGAAGTACCTAATAAGTTTTTTCAGAAATTTCGAATTTTCAATTTTTTTTTATCATATTGTGATAAATTACTTTATTTTAAAAAGTTTTTATTCTTTGACATTTTTTCAAAAACTGAATAGATTTTTAGTTATCGAAGGTAATTATTAAAATAATTCTTTGTTTGATATTTTTTTATTTTTTTAATTTGTTGAGTATTTAAAAAAAAAATAACTTTTTTAAATTTAATAGCTTCTGAGAAAAGGCAGAAAAAATCGAGAAAATTCGGGTTAAGCAAGGCTAAGAACTGCTGGACTGTGGATGGGTGACCCGCTGAGTGTTGAGTCTCTCGCCTGCTGGAAGCCATTTTATTTAATTTCCCAAAAGTCAAATGATCTTAGAGGCTGAAATATAAATTGAAAATACAATTAACTTTAACACCCGTCTCAGGAAGAAAAATATATAAATCCCACCTCAATAATATTGATTATAATCAATCAAAAGTTAGAATATATTTATTTCCTTTATTAAAATAATTTTTTCAAATTCATTTTTTTAAATTATTTAACTTGTTTTTTTTTTCTTCTAATTTAATGAATATAAAAAATAAAAAAAAAAAATAAAAATAATAATAATAATAATTTTATTATTTCTATCTTTAATGGCTTCTAGGAAAAGATGAACGTCACGCGTATTGTTTGGAATCCGGTTTTTGTGCACCAAGGACGGAGACTCAGCATCTTTAAGCGACTCTCTCCATCTCACTCGCACTCATTACCTTCGCTCTCTTTCTACACCAAAGCCATTTCATAGCCCCTTATTGGCCACAATATTAGAATTTTTGCTTTTTCGAGGAGGGGGGCGCCTTTCTGGCCCCATCCCCTCCCCCTTTAGGTTGTCGCCTCCGTGATAATTATACTAATTTTATGAAATTTGTTTGATTAAATTAAAGAGTAATTTCATTTTAACAAAATGGTTTATAGAATTGATACCAGAGGCAGCACTTGCCGGCGTTGCCTTGTAATTATGCACACCATTTGCTTGCAAGCACAGATTAATAATATTATTAATCTGTGCTTGCAAGGCTGTCTGTCTTTATTCAATTCGAGTCCCTAAAGAAAAAAAATAAATAAAAAAAATTTTTTTTCTTTTTTTTCTTTATTTTCCGGCCTTTGACCAAATAAAAATTTAATTTTATAACAATTTTTATTATTTTTCCTTAGAGAGTGCGAAAATAATATACAATACATACAAATTCATTTGTTTATATTTACAAGTTTTTTAATGGCCCTCGGGGCTTGGTGTAGAGGTTAGCGTGCTAACCTCGTATACCAAACGTCGCGTCGCGGGCTCGGACCCCAGGCAGTCCGATGATTTTATTTAAGCCATTTGGATACCAGATGGTTTAAATAAGAATGCCTGGACCCCAAATAAATATATAGGTCTATTATTAAATAACGGTTATCGTAAAAGTCTTAAATGGCCTAAGATGCCGAAAAGACTGTATGTATGTTTGTGTGAATGTAAGAGTGAATGAGAAAAAAGTGTGTGTTAAAAAAAAAAAAAATGTTTTTTAATGACACCTGTATGATTTTGCTTTGATTTTTCTTTTCAAAATTTACGAAAAATGTCGTTTTCTTCGTTGATTATTTCAAAAACCATTCAGTTTTAGGAAAAATGTCAAAGAATAAAATCTTTTTAAAATTGAGTATTTTATCATAATATAACAAAGAAATTAAAAATTTCGAAATTTCTGAAAAAACTTATTAGGTAAAGTACTACTTCCAAGTGACGTATTTACTTCAAAAGTTGATAGAAATCTACAATTTTAGTTTAAGGAGCATATACCAAATTTCATAGATTTAGCTGCTTTGGTTTTTAAGCAATTGTGTTCACACACACACACACACAGAGAGAGAGAGAGAGAGAGAGAGAGAGATAATGCCCAAAATGGTATTTTTGGACTCAGGGAGGTTAGTGAGAATCCATTTAAGTAAATATTATACATTTTTGTCAAAAGCATATTCACTGGGAGGGTAAAAGAGCGAAATTGTAAAAATCAATAGAGAATTATTCAATGCGAAAAAATATCCGTATCCTCTCCCTAAGATGTTTGATTATATAAAAATATTGATTGAAAAAAGTATTTTAGGTCTCTTTTCTCCTGCTGGGCCATTATATATCTTCTTAATGCTCATATAATTTTCGATTCCCTTAAATACAAGGGTCTGAATAATAATCTTGGTTTTGGTTTCTGGATGGTAGGCCACCCATATGACCAAATTCACTAACGAATTTTTTAAACTATTAGGCCTACTTTACTACTATTATTATTTTATTAACTATTACATTAACACTTTATTAACTATTTATTCTCTTCTAAATAAGAACCCATATGTGAAAATTAAGCAAGTGCAAACACGAATACCTCTGGAGAAATTAATCTTAATTGATAATTTTTATTGTCTTTTTTCAACAATTAAACCGATTTTTTTTTTTTTTTTTTTAAACATTCACACTTTTTTTCTCATTCACACTCACATTCAAACACACATACACACAGTCTTTTCGGTAACTTAGGCCATTTAAGACTTTTAACTATACTCGTATGTTTTTTTTTAATATCTCTATTGTGGGTCCAGGCATTTCTATTTAAGCCATTTAGTATCCAAATGCCTTAAATAAAATCATAGAGGTGCAAAAACGCCTAATAGATATGGCCGAACAAATTTTCTATTTTTTTTTTTTTTTTTTTTTTTCATTTCGAAAAACTTTGGACTTTTTTCAGTTTTTCGCTTCTATTTCGCAAACTAAACATATTTTGTGCACCTTAGTAGAATACAAAACTGTAGAGTATTAAATTTGCTAAAATATGGTTGATAAATCGAATATGTCAACTCAATATTAACTGAGATACGGCCGAACGTATTTTCTATTTGTTTTACATTTTGAGAAACTTGGTCTAAATTTGATCGGCCGTAACTCGGTTAAAATTGGGTCTACATATTCTTTTTAACAAATTTTAGCAAATTTAATGCTCTACAACTTTTTAGTATACTATGGTGCACAAAATTTGCTTGTTAGTTAAAACAAAATAAAAACTGAAAAAAAGTTCTAAAATTTTAAGGTTTTTGCAACCCCACCTCCTCCCAACAAGTTAGTACATGGTCCTCGAGGTCTAAAACTTTTAATAGATCGTAGACTACCCCCCAATAATCTGTAAAAATTTCTACAAGCAAATGGTGGCTCAACACATTATTAATAAATTATTGTCTATATGTCCGGTGTTCATAATATTTTGTTCTAACTCCGTACAAACATAAAAGAAATACAAAAAAAATCCATTTTTAAACTTGATTTCTTGTTATTTTACATGCTATTGTTCATCACAAATCTTAAATTAAAAGACTCTGATGATCAGCAAAAACTATCCTAATCATAATTTAAAAAAAATAAAATTATAAAACAAAAAATTAGTGGTTTTTCTCAAAAATTCGAAAAATTGCTCTAGTTTCTACAAAAGTAAACTTTGATCAAAAAAATTATTTTTCCCTTTTATTTTTAGCGTAGGAGAAACGAAAATTTCATATGCAGAAGTCAGTCCCAAAAATCGTGTCTATTTGTGTAATAAATCTATAACGTCGTATAATATTTAATAATTTTTGATCTTAAGGAAAGATCCTAAACATTCAATCTAAAATCTTATTTTATTTCTTATTTTATTCATCGGCATCCATAGTTTAAGAAACGCCGATCTAAAAAAAAAAAAGAAAAGAAAAGGGACAAAAGATTTATTTTGAATTAAAAAGGGAAAAAAATGAAAAGTACTGGATGGATATGTGTGGGACGAAATAATTATTTGACAATTGTTGATGTTTGTATTTAATAATACAATATGTAAAAATATACAATATTTGTAAAATAGCTGCTCATTAAAGAGCGAAGGGCTAGGCTTGGAGCACTCTATAAAAAGATTTAGGGACGCATCGCGTCCAAGTCCGATATGGTTATTTCCAATTGACGGATATGCACTTGAGTTTAAGATTAATAAGAAGAGCCTTTATCTATTGAGACCTGGCAACTGCACAAGTCTGGATCCGCCGGAAGCTGCACTCCCAGCAGCTTTTCGACAGCAGGACGGCGTAGATCCGCTACCAGGACACGTGCTTGCCCGTGGTACTCGTTGTGTCGGAAGACCACTTAGGCCTCGAACATAGGTGTAGGCTACAGGAGACCTGGAATCCCGATCTCTTAGTTTACAATGATAATGATTATTTAGATGTGGCGTGCTTACCTTAGAATGCGTTTAGGTGATTTTTTACTTGGTCCAGGTAAACTTCCTCGACGTGACTGTTTATCTCCTGGCGGACTTGCACTCTGGCTTCTCGATGACGACGTCGACGAGAGAGTAAGAGTATGCAATGCCTTTCGTAATGCTGATTCAGCTGATGGCAATGAAGATGAGGAATCTGACGAACCACTTGGTGAACTGGCACTACGTAAAGGTCGTCGTCGTGGTGCTTGTTGTGGTGATGAGGGATCGTCTGAGTCAGTACTTGACGAACGTGATATTGGGGTTCCACGACGTCCAACTAGTCTTCGATTCAATGTACGTAAAAGTGAACATGCTGAGGAAGAACGTGGTGTCTCGCTGGGTGCCACTGTGACAAGCACTAAGGGTGTTCGTCCTCGGTCCATAGCGCTAACTGGAGATCCGCGCACCCTCCGTCGTCTTTTATAGCTGTATCCGCGCCGGCGCTCATTACGCACGTGACCGCTGCTCTTTGTTTACAAGCAACCCCCATCTCGCCTCCTCTCTCATTTTTTGATACATACTCGATTACTTAATAATCTTTTATTGTACTGTATATTTAAGCTTATTTAGTATTGGTTTGTAATTAGGGTGATTTTTTTTTCTTGCAGAGGCATAAATCGAGTTAATTAATATTATAATCTCTTACATTGGGATTTCCTGGGTTCTGTTAAAGGAGGGGGTACCCGAAATTTCTGGTGAAGAAGAGGAGGAGGGTAGTGGCACATTCAGGAGAGGAGGTAATGGAGATAATATAATAATGATTTATTATATTTTAGTTCCAGATTCAAATTTCCGTTAATAAAAAACTTTTTTTTGTATGATTAATAATAGGCTAATTTAAGCTGGCCAAATGGTGATGAGGCCGAGGCCATTTAATAAAAAAGAAAAAATAAATAAATAATAGACTAATATTAATATTTTTCTGTCCAAGGGGAGAGAGCCTGGCTAGTAGCCTCATATCGAATTGCAAAAAAATTGTAAAGAATATAAAATATTTTGGGGTTCGAGATTAATAAACAAGCAGCAATTTTATCGCTCCACCTGACATCCTTTATTTAGCAAATATTTCGATTAAAAATGATCGAGAGATCCTCACGCTCGCAGCTAATCTGCCTAGTGAACCTTTAGAGACACACAGGGATAGGCCTATATAAGCCCACACAGCACACAGGGATCCACACGTCCGCACCAAGGATACACACAGTAGATCGAAAGTGACCAGAAGAAAAATGTGTGTCGATGGTGTGGGCGTGTATATCCCTGTGTGTCTCTAAAGGCTGACTATGCAGACTAGCTGCGGGCGTGTGGATCCATCGATCATTTTTTAATCATTTTAACTCGGGTTAATGCCCCCGGGTCTGGCGTAGTAGGTAGCGTGCCTACCTCCTATACCAAACGTCGCGGGTTCGGACCCAGGCAGTCCGATGATTTTATTTAAGCCATTTGGATACCAGATGGCTTAAATAGAAATGCCTGAACCCCAAATTGATATATTAATTACAACGGTTATCGTCAAAGTCTTATATGGCCTAAGTTGCCGAAAAGACTGTGTGAATGTGTGTGTGAGTGTGAGTGTGATTGAGAAAAAGTGTGAATGTTTTTTTTTATAAAAAAAAAAAAAAAAAAAAAAAACTCGGGTTAATATTATATAAGTAGTATCGTATTTCACTCAATATATTTTTTTGGGGAGGGGGTGGGTGTAAATAAACCAGCAGATTTTCAAGAAACCTATTATATTTATTTATTTTTGAGATTTCATAGGGATGGGTGTTTAATGGCCCTGGCCAATTTACCGGTAATTTATTCTTAGTAATGAATCAATTTGATTTCTTTAAGACGAAAAATAAAAAATATATATTTTGACGTTCACTGCTTTTTCTTAATATCTAGAATTGAATATACTGAGGTACAATTTAATTCCACCCTATAGACGTCGAAGTTTTAACGGAAGTGAGAAGAAAGCAATGTGACAGACGTTTCGCTGAATTCAAGATAAAATTCACGGTCGCTGCTTTTCCAGTAAAGTCAGAATAAATTTTAAATGAATATTATTTCCATCTCACATTCGAATGATATGAATACCTATGGAATATACGTACAGTAGATAGAATTTTTAATTGTTCTGCCTCCTAATTAATTTAAGAGAGAACATCTCCCGCCCCCCCTCCACAAAATTATTAATCAAATATCAATAGGCCTAAATGGGGTTTCACTAGTATTGAAATATAAACTTGGGATCTCTCTCAATTGATTTTCAATAATAATTATTAATTTTATAATTACTGTGGGCTATATAAATTTTATTACTTTCTCTTACCTATGTATATATGTAATATATATAGAGAGAAAGTATTGGATTCATGTCAAAAATTCGATGTCGAGATTTTGATGGATCTTCACGTTTTGAGGTCCCCTGAATCCAAAAAAGTGGTTTTCGCGACATGGTCTGTCTGTGTGTGTGTGGGTGGGGGGGGGGGGGTGTGTGTGTCTGTTCAATTTTAAGCATGAAGGAATTGAGCTATGAGGCTGAAATTTTATATTTAAGTTAAACACCCCCGGGACCGGAAAAATAAGCTTTTAATCAAAATCGGCCAAAGTGTACTAGTACTTTACTGATGTACTTTTTCAGTTTTTTTCGATTTTCTCAAAATTTGCTCCAACGATTTTTTTTTAAATTCAAAAATCAATTATTTTTTGGATTCTCTTTAAAATGTATATACTCATTTTGTGATTGAAATCTTCTGAAGACCACTTTACTCTTGTATTTCATAGGGAAGATATGAGAAATGGTTGCCATGGTAACAAAATATAAATATTTTCCCACACTTATAAATTTTACATCTGAATTCAAATGTTCCGTACTGTCGGGAACTAAATATATGTCGACACAAAAATCTGGTGTGACAAGCTCAGTACACAACTTTCGATTACCGAAGGTAAGAGAAAGTTGTGTGCTGTGCGCCAGTCACACCAGATTTTTATAATTACTGTGGGCTATATAAATTTTATTACTTTCTCTTACCTATGTATATGGGTGATTCTTTTACAAACCGAACACTTTCTGACCGACATGTTTTTGATTTGGATGAAATTTTTTTTACGGGTTCTATAACGAAAAAAAAGATAGCCATCCGCGAGGATTTTCTTTTTTCTTTAATATTTTGGGAAATATCGAGGGTCGAAAATGTGAAAATTTGATGATTTTCTGCTTAGACGCTCACTTTTAAAAATTCATAACTCTGGTTCTATTTGAGCTAGAAAAAAACTTTTTTTTACCATTTTAAAGCTAAAAGAGTGAACTTTAAGAAAAAAATTGTTCCACCAAAATTTATTAAAGATTTCACATTGTTATCAACAATTGAAATCTTTAAATCGATTTTTAACAATGGGGCCCCAACTGTATTGCATTTTTATTATAACCATCGCATTCTACGTCGAATTTTATACCGATAACGGTTTTTTTAATCGATGGAGAATCAATTAGTACTATTGAAAAAAAATCCCGCCAAGTGCTCTCATGCGGTAAAATGACGTCATATCAAAAATAAGAAAAAAAAGTCCGAGGGCATTGAACCACTCTTTCCAAAACTATATTTAGATTTAATGTAGCTTTTATGGTCAAGTAGCTATCCGTTGCACAAGTAGGGCTATTTTTCGATATTTTTTTGCCTAAAAAATGATGTTTTTCGAGAAAAAAAACTAATTTTGGAGTTAATTACTCGGGATTTTTTTACTTATTCTATTAGAGGTTTTCTTTCTGCACCAAATGACATCCCATTTAGTCTGATCTGATTAGCCGTTCGGAATCTACAGGGGTTTAAACTTTCAAATTAGAATTTACCGCAGCACGGTAAAATAAAATGGTAGGAAAAAAATAAATGGTGAAATCTTTAGCTGAAAACTCATTCTTTCTAACCGTATATTTCCCATAATTATACCTCTTAAGACAGAAGAGTTATTCAAGCCGATAAACTTTTTCGTGCAAAGATTTTTTTTCTTGCCCTAGAGCATGAACGAAAAAGTTTATCGGCTTGCATAACTCCTCTGTCTTAAGAGGTATAATTATGAGAAATACACGGTTTGAAAGAATGAGTTTTCAGCTAAAGATTTCACCATTTATTTTTTTTCCTACCATTTTATTTTACCGTGCTGCGGTAAATTCTAATTTGAAAGTTAAAACCCCTGTAGATTCCGAACGGCTAATCAGATCGGACTAAATGGAATGTCATTTGGTGCAGAAAGAAAACCTCTAATAGAATACGTAAAAAAATCCCGAGTAATTAACTCCAAAATTAGTTTTTTCTCGAAAAACATCATTTTTAGGCAAAAAAATATCGAAAAATAGCCCTAGCTTGTGCAACGGATAGCTACTTGACCATAAAAGCTACATTAAATCTAAATATAGTTTTGGAAAGAGTGGTTCAATGCCCTCGGACTTTTTTTTCTTATTTTTGATATGACGTCATTTTACCGCATGAGAGTACTTAGCGGGATTCTTTTCAATAGTACTAATTGATTCTCCATCGATTAAAAAAACCGTTATCGGTATAAAATTCGACGTAGAATGCGATGGTTATAATAAAAATGCAATACAGTTGGGGCCCCATTGTTAAAAATCGATTTAAAGATTTCAATTGTTGATAACAATGTGAAATCTTTAATAAATTTTGGTGGAACAATTTTTTTCTTAAAGTTCACTCTTTTAGCTTTAAAATGGTAAAAAAAAGTTTTTTTCTAGCTCAAATAGAACCAGAGTTATGAATTTTTAAAAGTGAGCGTCTAAGCAGAAAATCATCAAATTTTCACATTTTCGACCCTCGATATTTCCCAAAATATTAAAGAAAAAGAAAATCCTCGCGGATGGCTATCTTTTTTTCGTTATAGAACCCGTAAAAAAAATTTCATCCAAATCAAAAACATGTCGGTCAGAAAGTGTTCGGTTTGTAAAAGAATCACCCATATATGTAATATATATAGAGAGAAAGTATTGGATTCATGTCAAAAATTCGATGTCGAGATTTTGATGGATCTTCACGTTTTGAGGTCCCCTGAATCCAAAAAAAGTGGTTTTCGCGACATGGTCTGTCTGTGTGTGTGGGTGGGTGTGTGTCTGTTCAATTTTAAGCATGAAGGAATTGAGCTATGAGGCTGAAATTTTATATTTAAGTTAAACACCCCCCGGGACCGGAAAAATAAGCTTTTAATCAAAATCGGCCAAAGTGTACTAGTACTTTACTGATGTACTTTTTCAGTTTTTTTCGATTTTCTCAAAATTTGCTCCAACGATTTTTTTTTAAATTCAAAAATCAATTATTTTTTGGATTCTCTTTAAAATGTATATACTCATTTTGTGATTGAAATCTTCTGAAGACCACTTTACTCTTGTATTTCATAGGGAAGATATGAGAAATGGTTGCCATGGTAACAAAATATAAATATTTTCCCACACTTATAAATTTTACATCTGAATTCAAATGTTCCGTACTGTCGGGAACTAAATATATGTCGACACAAAAAATCTGGTGTGACAAGCTCAGTACACAACTTTCGATTACCGAAGGTAAGAGAAAGTTGTGTGCTGTGCGCCAGTCACACCAGATTTTTTTATATTTTAATTCTTAATTTACTTTGATAATACAAACACAATATTTTTTTTTTTTTTTTTTAATAAAAAAAACATTCACACTTTTTTCTCATTCACACTCACACTGACACTCACACATTCACACAGTCTTTTCGGCAACTTAGGCCATTTAAGACTTTGACGATAACTGTTGTAATATATATTATCTATTAGGGTTCAGGCATTTCTATTTAAGCCATCTGGTATCCAAATGGCTTAAATAAAATCATCGGACTGGTCCTGGGTCCGAACCCGCGACGTTTGGTATAGGAGGGAGGCGCTCTACCTACTACGCCAAACTCGGGGGCTTAATTTCATTTAAGGCAGTGGTTCCCAAACTGTGCGTCGCGGTGCCTCAGAGCGCCGTGACTGTTCTCTTGGGGCGCCGTGAAGATTTTTTAAATATTGCAAAAAAATAGTATTCTCCTTTAATTTTGCACTATCAGTCGAAAAATTAAAGACAGGAGTTTTAATTACATCACGAATGTCTTTATTAAAGCTTTTGTGGTTTGAATTATTTTAATTATAAATTAAAAAATTCTTAATGCCTTTAATGCGCCGGGAATTGAAAAAGTTTGGGAACCTCTGATTTAAGGTATTTTTGGCATCGAAGGCCATTTAGATCCCGTTTATTTTAATTAGAATTGTAGTCAATCCAATTAAAATAAATTTTTGTCGAATGAGACGGACAGTGGCGTCATTTAAATTTGGAGGGGCAAACTTTTTTTCTTAGAGGTGGGAAGGGGTCAAACTTTTTTTTCTTAAACAACAATTTTCTTACAAATAGATACTCAAATGTGGCCGAAATATATTTAATTTAATTAGTTGTTTAATTACTGGTATGTACAGTTTATATGCCGTGTGACCCCGCCGGAGATTTTAAAAAATATTTTTTTTTCGAAAAAAAATAAAATTATTTCTAATGTAAAATTTTAAAAATGAATACTTAAAAATTTGATTTGTATTTATATTCTGGCAAACAAGTACAGAATGCGCCTTTAAATTACCGATTGTAAGAAAAAATTATGTGCTGTGCGACCAGTCACACCAGATTACCCCCCCCACCCCACCTCTGGATCCGCCCTTGGTCAGACGTGACACGTTATGGATACTCTGGGAAGTAACTTTCATTGGAATAATACTGTGATGGGTTCCCGTTTCTTTCCTTAGGAAGAGGCATCTCAAATAGAGTTGAATAATTTTTTTGCCATCAGGTGAATTTGAACTCGAGTTGTCTCTTTCATGCTTAACTGTTTTATCTTCTCGGCGAACGCCTTCTAAATTTTTATAACCTATATACTGTATTATAAAATAGTCAAATCAAATCTGCAGAACTGATCATGAGCAAAATTAATTATTTTTATTATTAATTTATTATTCTTGTTATTATTAATTTATGAAAAAATTCCCAAGGAAATAAGAAACAGGCAATAGAGATTTCTGACGTTAAAGAAAAAAAATTAGAAATTACGGACATTTGACGAAGAGGGTCTCACGTGCTAGCGGGGGAGGCTGAGCGTGCTCTTTGCGTCACGTGATGCAGCCCACGTGACCTCAAGACAATAGTCAAGACGCAGGTCTCGACAGGGAGGCTTCCACCTCCCAAGCAATTGAGAACTTTGAGCCATGCAATCGATTTACGTCAATAATTATAAAGAAAATAATAAACAATTTTAATTAAAGAATTGTTAATTCATCCTTCTTATAATTTCATCAAGTCACATTCCGAAGTATTAATAAGATAAAATGTTTAAATAATAGGCTACTCTACATTACAATCAGATCATTGAAAATTAATTTGGAGACAAAACCTCCGCACGTGAATTAATGATTTAAAGATAAAAAGGCAAATGCCACCCCCCCCCCAAAGGGCTCTGATTTTTATAAAATTTTATATTATTCTAAATAAAATACTTCAAAATACTTTTACGAGTATAGAAACAAAATCAAACAATTAATTTAATTAAATATCTTTTGACCAAATTTGAGTACCTATTTGTAAGGCAATTTTAAGAAAAAAAAAATGTTTACCCCCCTCCTCACCAAGAAAAAAATTTGCCCCTCCAAGAAAAAGTTGAAATGACGCCACTTCCTACCAAAGTGATTTTTATTTCATTCTCTTAGCTATATATGTAATAAATAATCAGTAGAAATGGCCAGAGTTATGTCCTGAGTTATATATGTAATGTATAGAGTGAAAGTATTGCGATCATGTCAAAATTTTGATGTAAATACATGCTTTGAGGTAGGTCCCCCGCATGGGCGTAACTAGGGGGTAACGGGAGGCCTGCCCCCCCCCCCCCCCCCCCAGAAAACTCCTTGCCCCAAGAAAAATTGAGAAAATGTGGGGCTTTCTAGGCCCACCGGAGGATAGCTGGTCTCATGCGGGGGAGGGGGGGCAGGACCCATGGCCCCCCAGCCAAATTCTCTAGTTACGCCCATAGTCCCCCGAGTCCAAAAAAGTGGTCAGTGTGTGTGTACATTTTTTAAACATGAAGGAAATGAGCTACGTGGTTGAAATTTTATATTTAAGTTAAGCACCCCCTGAGGAGTTAAAATAAGCTTTTGAACAAAATGAGCTAAAAAGTACTAGTAATTTACTGATGTACTTTTTCAGTTTTTTTCGATTTTCTCAAAATTGCTCCAACGGTTTTGATTAAAATTCAAAAATTCATTCTTTTTTAGATGCTCTTTAAAATGTATATTATCATTTTGTCTTCTTGTACTTCTTGTACTTCACAAGAAAAAGATAAGAGAAATGTTTGCCATTGTTGTCACATTTTGATTAAAATTCACAAATGTCACCACAATCGTTGCAGTAATGTAATGCCAAGCGCGGCGAAAGCTCGGGATTGGTGGCCCCGGGCAATCATCATGTGGAACGTGTCCTCGGTGATCATCTGTGTAATATATTTATATAATAAAGTCATACGCCTAAATGGCGTAAGTAGCCAAAAAGGTTTTTTTTTTTTAAATTAAAACATTCAAAAATCAACTATTTATATATGCTCTTTAAAAAGTGTATCAGTAAAGTATTTTGTTTGTTTGAAGTATACTTTATTGAAGTACTTTTTCGTTTCTTCAAATTCATTTTCCGGCTGTTCATTCCAAAGAGCCAATGTTAAATCTCTTTGGGGATTTGAATTTGAATTTCGATTCAAAAGGGGCACATCTCTTTGGAACTTTTTATAAAAAAAATTTTTCCATTCTTAGGAAATTTTGTATTTATATAGGATCCTCTATTTGGTATAAAATACCCAAATATGAGATTAAAATTCTGAAAAATAACCATAGCTTATTTCATTCAAGCAGTCAACATTTAAAATACATAGAGCCTATGAAATTTTGAATTAATTGACTTTTTTTTTTACTTAAGAAGTGGTCAAGTGTGGAAGTAAAGTGCTATAGGAAACTAAATATATCTCGACATAAAAAATCTGGCGTGACAGTACAGCACACCAGATTTTTTTAAAAATTCAATTCAGTAGTAGCCGCCTAATAAACAAATAATTATCAACCATATGAAAATACTTGCAAATACAACTTACCTTAGCCTATTTCTTTTTATCTTATTTCGTTGTTGATCTTGAAATGGGAAGAGCATTTTAGTAAATTAATTAAAATTGGGATCAAAAGGCTGGATTTCCATGGTAACAATATTATTATTTTCAAGGTGAAAAGAAACTGTAAAATTTTCGCCTTGAATTTTTTTTTTTAATTAAACATCAAGAAATTTACCCTTTGTGCTTTAATTATAAACTTATCCTTTAAATGAAAATTAAACACGTATTAGAAAAGTTGTTAAATAATTGAAAGAAACAAATTGAAATTTTTAAAAAATGTTAACGAAGGATTTCTTATCAGCGACTTTTTTTTTTCTTATAGTAAAGTGCCAGTTGTTTTTTTTTTAAGCTTTTCTTTCCACCTGACAAAAAGATTATAAAGTCAGTTTCTCTTTAACGGAGTCAATTTTACCAAGAATGAATGAATACCAAGGTTACAACAATCTTACAAGCTTACAACAATACTTGGTTGAAGAGAAAACCATTATTTTTCACTTTTGTCTTGGTGGCTGGAAGTATGCATGGTTGAGACGGAGTTCAGAACTTTTAGCAATCAATTTTTTTATAGCCGTACAAGTGCCTGATGTGCTCGATAGTGGAGCCTTGAGTTTAGTCAACCAAACCAATAATTAAAAAAAAATCATTTTTACTTCCTCTTACCTATATATCGCCTGCTGAGAATCATTGTGGCAAAAGTTCGAAAATTCAATTTTTGAGTAAAGCCCACCAAAGGTCTTCCAAAATGGCGAAAATATATTTCCATTCTTTGCGAGGGCGGATCCAGAGGTGTTTCTCGGGAAGGGGGGGAGGTAATCTGGAGTGACTGGTCGCACAGCACACATTTTTTTCTTAATTTCTGTAATTTAAAGGCGCATTCTGTACTTGTTTGCCAGAATATAAATACAAATCAAATTTTTAAGTATTAATTTTTAAAATTTTACATTAAAAATAAATTTTTTTTTCGAAAAAAAGTATTTTTTTAAATCTCGGGGGGGGGGGAGGTAATTACCCGTTTACCCCCCCCCACATGTATCCGCCCTTGATTCTTTGCTATTTATTCTGACCTATTCATTTATTGCCCGGCTATTTAAATGTATAGGTTTATATGTTTATAAAACTTTCAAACGCCTTTTCACGAATTGTCGAATTTCAGACTTTTCCACTATGATTCTCAGCAAGCGATATATAGATAAGAGAAAGTAAAAATTATGATTTAATTATTTTAAAAATATTGGTTTGGTTGTCTAAACTCAAAGCTTCACTATCCAGTACATCAGGCACTTGTATGGCTATAATAAAATTGGTTGCCCAGTCTAGAAGTTTTTTTTGGACGCCGCCTCAACCATACTTCCAGCCACAAAGACATAGCACACAATGAAAAATAATGTTTTTTTTAGAGTATTGTTGTAGAGAGAAAGTATTGAATTCATGTCAAATATTCGATGGATATTCACGTTTTGAGGTCCCCTGAGTCCAAAAATGTGGTCTACATGGTCTCTCCGTGTGTGTGTGAACAAAATATCTCAAGAATGAAAAGAGCTAGAAGGTTGAAATATTATTTTTAAGTTAGGTCCTCTCCTGAGATGTGACACGAAGCTTTTGAAAAAAATCGGCCAAAAATTACAAGTACTTTAGTGATGCACTTTTTCAGTTTTTTTCAATTTTCTCAAAATTCACTCTAACGACTGTACCAGGTTTCAACCACTTGTCTAGATAGACCATCTTAAGATCCGACTGGTGAGAATAAATGAAATTATAATAAAGTTCACAGGAATTCAACAAAGGAATTTTGTTTTATGCATAATTAAGAAAAGTCCGAATGTGATGCATCATTGGCGTAATTCGGAAGTTGCATTCGTGGGTTTGTCTCGTTGTTTGTCTTCGCAACGCAAATGACCATTTACACATTGCATTCTCATTTCTCACCATCCCATGAAAAAAATTCCTTAAATTGTTTCTGAGTTATTTAATAATAAACGTACCTCCTGAAGATTTATATATCATAAAAACCTCTCGGTCAGTGGGAGGAGAAACAAAGGATATTTTATTTATTAATAATTAAATTTACAAATTCTTTTTATTTTTTTCTTCTTATTGAAATAAGAAAATAATTAGTTTTGTTTCTTAAATTAAGCACTGAGCCTCTCTTTCTTTCTTTACTTGTTTTTAAGACAATTAATTAATCTTTGCTTATTTACGTAAAATTTTTGACATAAACTCCGTAGAAGAAATTAATTAAAACACCAAAAATAAATAATAAGAAGAAAATAAGAAAGACAAAATAAAAACAAGTTTCACTTTCAAGGCTAAAAAAAAAAATCATTATTCATTTTGAATCGAGGTAAGTAACAGCCGAAAAATAAATAAAAATCCGAATGTTTAAATAACAAACTGCCCACGGGGCGTGGTGTAGAGGTTAGCGTGCTAACCTCATATACCAAACGTCGCGGGTTCGGACCCCAGGCAGTCCGATGATTTTATTTAAGCCATCTGGATACCAGATGGCTTAAATAAAAATGCCTGGACCCTATTATATATAAATTCATAAATAACGGTTATCGTAAATGTCTTATATGGCCTGAGCTGCCGAAAAGACAGTGTGAATGTGTGTGCGAGTGTGAGTGTGAATGAGAAAAAAGTGTGAATGTTTAAAAAAAAAAAAATCACAAATTGTTGAATTTGTATATAGACCCTAACCTCCCCCCTCCTGTGGTCGAGTGACAAATGTCAATATTGATAATCACAAAAACTAAGGCGTGTGGGTTCGGATCACAGGCAGTCCAAATGAATAAATAAATAAATAAATAACCTTTATTAACAATCTAATTTTACTACACTTTATACATAGAGTACTGATGTAGATGGCTTCGTTGGGACCATGGCTTCAAGTTCTTGAACTTCCCATTCATGATGACCATTGGCCGATGACTTCTATAATTCGTCCTTGTTATAAGAGGAAAAAAAAAATTTTAAAAAAACAGGCAGTCCAAATGAATATTTACTTAAATCAATTGGATATCAAATGATATAAATAAATGTGCTTGGATCATTTGTATCGTAATTAACAGTGTTAAAATATTAAGTATAGTTTAAAGTCAATATGGCCTCAGATGTCGAAGAGAGAAATAGACCTGAACCCTAATCTATCTAGAAAATCGAAAAAAACCGAAAAAGTTCATCAGTAAAGTAACCGCTCCAAACGGGATTCAGCATAAGTTTTTCGCAGGCAACCGTACATCATTGTATTCGTAATAAAATTATCTTTATTTTGATGTAAGGTTTATTTATTAAACCCACCGGTGCAAGTTATTAATTTTGGTTTACCTGTTTATACCTGGCAATTCATAGTTATCACAGCAAAACAAAAGGCAACCTAATGTGGGCATATTTTAAAAAATTCATACTTTCGATTGGTGCTTAAATTGTTTCTTAAACAAACGGGTGCAATTTTGAAAAAAAGTTTTTACTTTCTCTTACCTCTATATATATGTTAATATGTATATAGAGAGAGATAGTATTGGTTTCATGACAAAAATTCGATGGAGAGATTTTTATGGAAATACACGTTTTGAGGTCCCCTGAATCCAAAAAATCTGGTGTGACTGGTGCACAGCACACAACTTTCTCTTACCTTCGGTAATCGAAAGTTGTGTTCTGTGCTTGTCACCGTACTGTCGGAAACTAAATACATGTCGACACAAAAAACTGGTGAGACAAGCACAGTACACAATTAACGCTTTATATTATAGTATGAGTATGATATTGAGGTTAGCCACTGGAACCCTTGGAACAATTACAAAGAATAGCATTGAATAAGTTAGCCCCATCCAGTAAATCTAAGCTCCGGAGAATGAATCAATGAATTGAGAAGAGATAAAATTTCATTAAATTAAGCCTTTCGCACACATTGCTCGGAAAAAAGGATGTTCCTCTCAAATGAAAGAAAGAATTTCGTGGGATTCCCAATCAAATCCAACAACGACGAATCGAAACCCTAGAAAAGTGAATACTCTTCATTATATTTGGATATTAAATGGAAAAGAATCACTGCTGGCCTTGGGGTGCAAAGAATTGCCTCCACAATTGTAACTCGAAACAAGATTAAACTTTGGGTGATAAACGGGGTCATTTTTTTGACCGTTATTACTTTTAAATTGATTCTTGATAAAACTTAAAAAAAATTTAATATTAATGATGAAATCAACAAAAATGAGTTTTCCCCTGAACCCCCACTGAAAAATAATTATATAAAATTATACTCCATTACTATGCTTGTCACTTTTACTTTTTTTTGGGGTCGTGGGTTCGCACCCGCGACAAAAATTAATTTAATTTCAATTGAATTGGCTACAAATACAAATTAAATAAAATTTAATAAATAGGGACGAGGTTTAAATGGCCTCAGATTTCGAAAAATAGTTTTAAAAAATAAAATTTAATGTTGCGGGGCCCCTAAAAAACGTGGGGACCATAGGCGATCGCCTACTCCGCCTAATGGGAAATCCGGCACTGCACATCATAAAACTTCAATAACTTATCGAAAATAAAAGAAAGTTGTGTGCTGGTCCAGATTTTTTATTTAGAATTAACTAACTAAAAAAACATTTCGCCACTTTCATTACTTAAATGGGGTTCGCTCCTCTGGAACAAAAATCTTCAGTATATTTTATTATTAACTTATAAACAAAAGTATAATTGTTACTTTCTCTTACCTACATATGAATATCTATAGAAAGTATTGGTTTCATGTTAAAAATTCTATCAAAATCTCGACATCGAATTTTTAACATGAAACCAATACTTTCTATAGATATTCATATGTAGGTAAGAGAAAGTAACAATTATACTTTTGTTTATAAGTTAATAATAAACTTTATCTCATGGTGACATTTCCATTTGACACTAAATGTTGATTTTATCCATTCCCATAATTAACAACAACAAACACATTAGGCAGATGTCGATAAATTATTATTTGGAAATGCCGGAAATGCGAATCATTTCAAATAAATTCATTTTTTTTTCTTCTCACTCCAACATTGATTTATTCAAAGAGACCAACCAATTGAGTTATTTGATTTTTTTTTTTATATATATAAAATATCAGGAACTGTTTGCTTGGCCTAAATCACATTTATTAACTTGAAGTGCTAGTAATATTCGTTTTCAATTTTTAATTAAATGGTATGAGCTATGGCGAACTTTGTGAGTGGGAAAAATGAATAAAAAATTTAATTAGATTAGATGGATGGAGGTATCTTATTTGCATTGATATTTTTAGACTTATTCGGGCCTGAAAACGAAATGGATGTTACAAACCTACTCAATTATTGGTAACACGGCTAAAATTTAAAAAAAAAAAAACATTTTTTTTTAACTTTGTACACCCCTAAAACATTATATACCACCCCTGAATGCAAAAAACATATATTTACGATATTCTATAGTTCTTTATCTTTCCAATAATGATTCGTTCGTGAAAATCAGATTAATATCAACGAAATTATGAACATAATCGTAAAAGAAGAGCCAAGCGCCTAATAGATAGGCATCTGAATGTACTTCCTCAGACTTTGCTAACACTAGTCGCAAAAATGAACTTTTTTCTTTCACAAGAATAAAGATATGAGATTTTAGAAGTATTTTTCATGCTGAATCCAAATATCATTTCAGTTTTGCCTCATCAGGCTCAGTTTTAGAGTTAGTTATAGAGAAAAATAAATTTTATCAGAAAATGTCTTCTAAAAAGGCTGGAGAGGAAAATCGAATTTTTTTTTTTTTTTTTTTTTTTTTTTTTTATTTGGACACCTATAATGCAATTGTTTAACAATATTATTAACAAAATAGTTTAAAAAATATATGTTTATTCCTATGAGCAAAGCGCCTAAAAGATAGGCCATAAAGTGTTTTACATACTTTGATAACTATTTTGTTAACAGATTTTCACGAATAATTGATTTTTGGATTTTAAGCCGTTCGCGGCACGTCTAAATGACCTCGGATTAGGCTGAAACTTAAAATTTATATGTATTTTATCTGCATATTTTTTTTTTCAAGGGGTGTCGCCTTAAAAAAATCTTGAAAATTCAAAATAAAATCCGTTTTAGAGCACATTTTCTATTAAAATTTATTTTTCTCTTGGAAAAATTTTAACTACAAATCTGAATTCAGTATAAAAAAATATACTAGTTTCACTAATCAGATTTCTTGTGAAGAAAACCTTGTCGACCAGTGTAATTATTTTGTTTATAAATAATTAACAGAATTTCACGAATGAAAGTTTTTTGGAAAGCTAAAGAACTATAGAATATCATAAATATATGTTTTTTGCAATCAGGGATAGGCTAGTATTTTTTTCTAATAATTCTCATAATAAATAATCAATAATTTGCTAAAAAAAAAAAAAAAAAAAAAAAACTGGAAAAATGCCATCCCCAAGCTCAAGAAGAAATTCCAATAAACATATCAGAAATGATTTGCTGGATTTCGTTCCGGAAATTTCTTAATACACGATAAAGTTTACCCAGAAACCCTAGAAAACCATGTACGTACTTAAAAACTTACCCAATACTCCGAACGGAAAGGTTACTTAAAGGAAACACACAAAAACATTTAGTACAATTTATCCAACAATGTTTAAAGTGTCGGACAATTTAACAAAGAAGATTTGCAGTTTGATATTTAAGAAAATAACATGCTTAAAGTTTATAAAAAGATTCTCCGTGACAATGATTCATTAAATATTTTCACCTTAACACCCGAGGTATTAAAATGCTTTAATCACCTCTCTAGGGTTTTCATTAATTTTTAAATAATATCTATTGCCCGATGGATGAATAAAATATAATAAAATCCTCTCCCGGGCTGTTTAAAAATAAAATTATTAACCAAACAGAGATTACGAGGTTTGCTAATAATGAGTTTTCGTATTTTTATTAAAACCTTTTTTTTTCCAAGTGACATCTAGATGAAAATAATTAAACGAATCTACACATCCTTCATTTCATATCCATAGCCTCAACTTTCACATCGAAAATAATTAAAAAATTTTTTTATCATTAAAAATTAAGGGTTGAGAGTCAAAGATCCTGTCTTTCCAAAGAGAAAAAAGTGGGATTTATCTATTACGCACCCTGTTGTCGACCCTACTGATATTAGAGATATAATTTGATGAAAATGTAGGAATTGTTGCTGGTCGTAGAAGATTTATCCTAAGAAAGAAAACAGCAAAAGATTTTTATGGGATAACCTACTATAAAATAATTCAATAAAAATTCGTGGAAGATTATTGAGTTTGGTTCTGATGTACGCGAATCAAGAATAAAACAATTTGTTTTTTATGTAGGATTTATTGGCTTGCTAAATGTTAATTTTTGCAAATATTTCGGCCAGCCTGGCCAACCAAGTTCATTGCAGGAAATACTGTAGTTTAGAAGCTGACGTTCATCTGGTGTTATAAACATTTTGTCCGAAGAGATTATAACTCCTGACGAAACTTTTCTTGAAGTGATGATGACCAGACAACAGGATGGCCGATTTTATAAGTCTTTTGCTGTTTTTTTCTGCTGACAACTTATAACTAAAGTTTGTAATAAAATTTATCTTAGATCAGTGTTTCCCATCCTGGGGAGGATCGTCCGGAATAAATAAGTGGGAGGGCGATGAGTATTCATAGATGGAAAAATTATTAGAGTTTACAAAAATTTAAAAGAACAAAAATCAAAGAGAAAAATCTTCTATTTAGAGGATGGCCAGGATAGAGGAGGACAAAAAATGTCCTAAAAATTAAATAGACTGAAGATAATTTCAATCTAAAATCGAAATGTCGCTTTTGTTTTATTTAAACCCTAAAAAAAAATTCAACGTTTAGGTCACTATTTCTGCAGCTGTTGTATTGATTCACTTTGAAAATTTTTCTGAGGAACTTCATTTATTTTTAGTACCGTACTTTTTTGTTAAAAATTTCAAATCATTTTTTTGTACGTAAATGCAGATGTAGATCACAGAATCTAAGGATTTGATTCAATTTGAATCATGTAAATTTGTTTATGTACTACAGGTAGCCTTTTTGGCCCCCCCCCCCCCGGCCTATATTTCGGTAAAATGCATAAATTGACATTAGAGCAAATAGTGACCGGAAAAAACTGCTTTGGTTGTTTTTATATACGGTAATACAATTGTTTAAAATAATACAACTGCTTTATTATTTACACTTTAAATTACAATTAGTCATACACTGAAAATGAAAAGGAGGCGATAGGTGTTAGTCAACCTCCAGAAAGAGGACCACTGTCTTAGATTCATCTAATCGACATTCTAAAGCCTGTTTAGGAATGTTTCGGAATTAGGTCATTTCATTAAGATTTTTTTAATTAAAAAATAAACTCTTGCGACTTTTTTCTATAAGCTAATGGTTTTGACGTAAAAGTGTTTTATTTTTTGAATAAGCTATTTTTCCCTTTAATGAGACTTTTTTTATATATTTTTTATTAGAAAGTTCAAAGCACTGTAGGGAGAAGAACGTAAGAAAAAAAAAACAAATAGGCTATAATTCGATTTTTTTTCTTAAAACTTTATAAACGTATATTGAATGATGATGGAAAAAAAAAACAAACTGAGGACGTTAACCTCAAACCTAAAGCAACAGGTGGGCGATGAATGAATAAATAAATTACAACGGGTTGAAAATTTAAAAAAAAAAAAAATGAAAAAGTGTTTTATTTAAATTTATTTAATCCCTAAGGAAATATGAAAAATGTATGATATTCGTTTATATAGGAATTAAAAATGATAAAAGAGTGAAAATTTTTTAATATTAAATAGAAATATTGATTAGTAAAAGGATTTGATTTTACAGGATTTTAAAGGATTTGATCAGTGGCGTAACGTTTTTTAGCTGGGCCCCTCCGCAACTTTATTTCAAGCCCCATTATTAGACCATACAAAAAATATTTTTAAAATAAAGAATTATATATATCATGTGTTGGTCCATGAGGTAATTATGAAAAACATATAACCAAGTATTTATTAATTTAAATAAGCGAAAAATGTAGGTACCGCTGGGAGTCGCACCACGGATCTGTCGATTTACGCTCAACATGACATTTAAATAAGCGAGTGCCGTACTGTGGTCCAGTAGTAGGACATGTTGAGCGTAAATCGACAGATCAGTGGTGCGACTCCCGGCGGTACCTACATTTTTCGCTTATTTAAATTAATAAATACTTGGTTATATGTTTTTCATAATTACTTCATGAACCAACACATGATATATATATAATTCTTTAATATCGTATATCCCTGAACCCTGAGGGCCCCGGGCCCTCTCAAAGACAAATTTTCATTAAATTTTTCCATTTTTATCTGAAGCCTGAGGGCCCGTATTTTTTTCAAATCTCGGGGGTAATTTTTTTTAATCCTCCCCCCCCCCCCCCCCCCCCCACCCCCCCCCCCCAATAATTTTGTGGGGGGGTTTTTAAAAATAAAAAAAAAAAACGGGCGGCCGGGTGCCCACCCCCCCCGGTTTGGGTTAGGGGGGGGGGCCCCCCCCCCTCCCCCCCCCCCGGGGGGTTGGGGGTTTACCTCCTTTACCCTCACACAGTCTTTTCGGCAACTCAGACGATATAAGGCTTTATACGAAAAACGCGCTTGGAACATGAAGCGAACCCTGGACTCCAGGCACGGCTGCCTAGGATTAGGATGATAGGCAACCAAAACGGCATGCAAATGTCATCGAATGTCTTCACTAAAGACAGACACTTTACATGGGCGTAGCTAGAGGGGGCAATGTCCCCCCCCTGGCTTGTCCTGAAAATTTTTTATCTATTAAAAACAAATAGCTATATACCTACTTTTCCAATTGGGAAGTTTTTTTAAATGAGCTTATATAAGGAAAATAATTAATTATAATTATATTTAATAAATAATTAATAATCTATGTTTATTCTAACGAATGGTTGCCCCCCCCCCCTAACAAGATGTCTGGCTACACCCATGACACTTTACTAAATTTATTACACACACAACACAATCCAGAAACATCCATTAAATAAAAATTTAATTAACTTTAATTTCGATTTAAAAAAGTTGATAAATTTTTAACAAGAAAATAATGAATCAAAGAAAAGAAATAAAGAAATAATATGGAAATTGCAGGATGCGGAAATTATTCCATGTTTAGTTGCTAAGTGGTTGGCAACCCAAATAAAACGCACAAATGGATTTTTCAATTAATTGTTCCCTAAAGTTGTTTTTGCTGTTTCAATATATTCATGAAAATATAAAGGTTTTTTTTTTCTCAAATACTGTCACTTATGTCATTCTGTTCAAATTAACTGAAGCTAATCCCCGTTTGGTGATGAGATATTACATCATTTGTATTACGGTTTGTAAACTAATCTGATGAATTTATATTTACGAATACTAATTAACGAACGCTGACAACAAGCCCAAAGAGTGATCTTGTTTGTCAGAGATTTATTTAATATTGTTATGCAACTTAATAAAATCTCGATTAAATGTTTACATTGAATTATCGAGCCAGAGAATGACATTTTATTTAATATAAGAAGGAAATTTTAAAAAAAAAAAAAAAAAGGAAATAAACAACCCTCTCTCTCTCTATATTTAAAATAAAAATGGAAAATAGAGATCAGTAATTACATTCAATTGTATTATGTTGAATCCGAATATGTAAACAAAGATTTGTATATTATCCAAGTTTTCGACCCTTTCCCTTTAGGCCTACCGACACGTATATAAAACCAATCTGGTCTGACAATTGGATTTAAAATACATGTCTAAAGTAAATGTTTATATCCTAGTTATTTATTAAAATACTTTAAATTTTGTCCAAAAATTTATCGTGTGTTCAGCGCTCTTTGCAGGAGTCTCTTTGTCCCTGGTGCGGGCGTGTGGATCCCTGAGTGTCTCTAAAGGTTCACTTTCAGACTAGCTGCGGTTGTGGATCTCAATCATTTTTAATCATTTTTACTCGTGCAAATTCGAAGTGGCAGGCTTATTTTGCCTAACACGTTTTTTCAAAAATTTTGAAATTTGTAATTTTTTGTCACTATGATAAAGTAGCCTACATTAGTTAAACGTTTTTTTTTTTTTTTTAACTTTTGAGATATTCACACTATTTTAGAATAAACAAAAAAGTCAAGGGAAGATCATTTCCAATTTTTTTGTTTATAATAAAAGATATCAAATAAATTTTTCCTGTTCTTTCATAAATAGATCGTACAATTTTTTGTTTATGCTTTTCGCGGTTTTTTTTTACTCAAATCGGGTTCAAAGGCCTCCAATGAAGGAAGTCAACCGATCATCTTTTTATCCTCACGCTTCCTTATTTTTATTCAACATTTTAATTCTCATTCAGAGAGCATTTTTCCACTCTATTTGCATCTAATGTGATTGATCACTTCTTGGTTAAAAGGAAAGAAAAACAAGAAAAAAGAGTCGCAATTAAAAAAGAGTAAAAAATCTGCTATGTAGTGGCCTATTTACTTTAATATTGTTTTGATATCATATCTGAGAGATACAGTATATGTATACCACATAATTCGAACATAATTTTTGTTAATATTTAATTTTACTCAATAGGTTTGTTCGTTTGGATGCCCATTGGCGTAGGTGGGTTAAATCATTTTTTGATTATAACAAGTGGGCGGAGTTAGGGCAAATTCCTCTTAGTTTGATTCTAGCCCTGGATAATTTCCCAAGTGTTTGATTCAATCTGGAGAAGTGTGGGCTTGGGCTGCTTATGGACATCCACGTTGGGCTTGAATCGAAATACTAACTAGGTTCTTTATATACCAGTCTCAGCTTGTTCTCTTTTCTGCCGCATCTCTACACCTACTCAGAATAAATTACAAGGGCAATTATGAAGTTTTAAATAAGCTTTTATAATTTTTTTTCCTTATATCGTCTTCTCCGCCGTCTCAATAAATAGAGGTAAAGGTGGTAATATGAGCCCTATAGGTATTATGAGCCCCCAATATATCTCGTCATAGAGTTCACACAATCTAATGGGGATTGATGGAAACACTGTGTTCCGTTCTTTTTTAGGCCTCTAGAGAGCTTTGGTTCAGTTGTTGATGATAGATGGTGGATAAATCAGGTGTTTGTGTTTTCTTCTACTAAAAAACTTTGAAAGGTACCTATTTAGCCCTTAATTATGATTATTATTCGATTGCATTTACTCTAATAGGCTACGCAATCTAATAGAGTAGGTTTTAAGCTTTGATTTAATGTAGGTGATAATTAATTTAGACAGTAACAAAGATAGAATATGCTTTGAGGAAATTCAATATGGCTATGTCGGTAATGTGAGCCCCCTTCTGTGCCTGGTATATGAGCCCCAATTTTTGATGGTCCGTCAATACCGAAAGGTCCGTTTTGGAAATGCCAGTGGGAGTTGATAATCCCGGAAATGAGCATACTTCCTGTAAGTTTTGTGAAGGACTTTACTCTCCAATCATCAAAGAGAACTGTGGATATAGTGCCTGATGTGTGAAATGTGGGCGCACAATGACTGTGCTGGGACTGAAAAAGATGTTTATATTTGTGACTTTTGCAGATCATAAAATAATTTCTGTTTTCCAACTTATTTACACTAATATAGTTTTGTAATTAACAAAATACAATTTTCATAAAGGATATTTGTATTACTGACCTCTTTTTAACACTCTTTTTCATGTATTTACTCTAGGGGCTCATAATACCAGCACAGAAAATTTTTTCAACAAAACGAACTTTTTTGATTTTTTGTTATTATTTCACTTTCTGTGTATTTAATCGACTGCATACTTTTTAAATATATTCATCAATTGTTATAGTTGAAGTTCAACACAAATAATTTAGCAAAAATTATTTAAAAAAATTTATTATAACAAAAAAGAAACTAGGGGCTCATAATACCACCTTTACCTCTATGAATAGAAAAACCCTGACCTATCTTAACGAGTTTAACTAAAGAAAAATATTCTTCTCCTTTCTTCCTTTAAATATTTTATATAAAAATAAAATTTTATACAAGAAATAATAAAATTAAACATCTATTTATTTGTTGATTTAATTTACGCTCTCAAGGCCGAGACTCGTCTGTCTTTTCTAAGAATAATATATAAATATGCATCAGTTTGAAATTAAATATCGTCTCCGATGATGCATCTATTTGAGAAGAAAATTGGATTAAGAAGAGATGAATTTATTTATTCATTAATAAAAAAAAAAAATAACAATTTGCTTTTATTAATTAGAGAGATGTTAGACTATATTATATCATATAGATCAGGCATGTCATAAGATATCGATAGACAGAGGGGGATTCGGGACCTCGTTATCAAAATGGTGTCGAAATATTTCATATTATTATCCTTATTTAATTTATTATTTTTATTTATTTATTTTTTTTTTTTTTTGAGAGAGAAAGTGATCATTTTTTATTTGATGGTTGGACTAGTCATAGAACAAAATTATATAGGCCTACATTAAAAATATACTATTTGTACAATAAATTTTTAATTCTAGTTAGACATTCATCCAATAAATATCAATCTCTCAAGTGCGAGGAAATAATTACAAATTAATTTGAAAAACAAAAATCTAGAAAAAAATTTATTAAAATGACTAGAAAGAATATACTTCAAACAATTTTGTGATACACGAGAGAATATAACTAATATATAAGATTTTTATTTAAGCCAGTTTTGAGAGTTTCGGCCTCGGCCATTTTTTCTATTTCTCTATTTATTTCACTTGAGCCATTCTAATAGCCAATGCTTTTTTCCATCAAAATCAAATTTTTGACATGATAGTATATATTTACATAGGCAAGAGAAAATAAAAATAATATTTTTTTATAAATTAACTTGTATAAAACTTTTAAACAAAAAAAAAAAAGTTAGGAGTTTTAATCGAGTTAAAATTGCCATTGTTCTCATTCAATACCTAATATTTTTGACGTCAATGTCAAAAAAATTAGGGCTTCAGAAATATAAAGTTTGATTAAAGTATGACAAGGCTCTTGTAAGAATTTAAAAAGTACTAACTAATAAAATTAATAAAAGTTTAGATGACGTAAGTTCTGTTAAAATGTTATGAGTTTACCAACGGTATATAAATTTGTTAGAAAAAAAAACAGGATTTATTTAAGTTCAAAAAAATCTCTCACCCCCCCCCCCCCATCATCATTTTTGCCGACTAATGCTATCGTATGGGTTCCATCTGTGGCCTTTCAGCAGACGCTCAAAGCGCAGTGGCGTCAATTCAACTTTTTCTTAGGGAGGGAGGGGGGGCAAACAATTTTTTTTCTTAAAATTTCCTTACAAACAGGCACACAAAAATCACAACTGGAGCGCGTTTTTCGTTCGTGCTTTTTTTTTTAGTAGACTACGAATTTCATTTGACCTTTTTTTACTTTCTCGTACCCTATATATGAAATATATAGGAGAGAAAGTATTGCGATCATGTCAAAAATTCGATGTCGAGATTTTGATGGATATACATGTTTTGAGGTCCCCTGAGTCCAAAAAAGTGGGTCCCGCAAATTGGTCTGTGTGTGTGTGTGTGTGTGTGTGTCTGTGTGTCTGTATGTGTGGAACCATTTTTTTAGCATGAAGGAGTTGAGCTACCGGGTTGAAATTTTATATTTAACTTAAGTACCTTTGAAGAATCTCAAAATAAGCTTTTGAACAAAATCGGCCAAAAAGTACTAGTACTTTACTGATGTACTTTTTCAGTTTTTTTCGATTTTCTCAAAATTCCCTCCAAGGATTTTTTTTAAAATTCAAAAATCAATTATTTTTTAGATGCTCTTTAAAATGTATATTCTCATTTTGCCGTTGAAATCTTCTGAAGACCACTTTACTCTTGTTCTTCATAGGAAAGATAGAAATGGTTGCCATGGTAACGGAATTTAAATCTTTTTCTTTTTATTAGATTAAAAAATCAATTATTATTTAAATTCCCATTTATTTTTATTTTATTTGTGTCTTTAATTGTTTCAAAGAAAACATATATGTCTCTCTCTCACTTGCAAACATTATCGCCTGTCTCTACTCTTTTTAAATTCCCTTTCCACCTTATCTTCGCATAGAAACAATGTTAATTTCCTATAGGGATTTGTATGTTAATTTCGATTCAAAAGGGGGTCCCCTTTGGAACTTTTTACGCATTTAAAATTTTTTTTTTCCAATTCTTATGAAATTTTGTATTTATTTACGATTCTATATTGTGTATAAAATGTCCAAATATGAGATTAAAATTTTGAAAAATAACCATAGTTTATTTCAAGCAGTCAACATTTAAAATGCAAGTTTGAAACTAAGGTGCTATGGGAAACTAAATATATCTCGACACAAAAAATCTGGTGTGACCAGCACAGTGCGCAACTTTCTCTTACCGAAGGGTAAGAGAAAGTTGTTTAGTATTCGAATCTCGTTCGAGCATTTTTTTCTGTATTTTTGTAATTTTTCTCCGACATTGTGATATAAAATGAATTTATTATGAAATTTCAAAAAAAAAATCTGGTGTGACTGGCGCACAGCACACAACTTTCTCTTACCTTCGGTAATCGAAAGTTGTGTACTGTGCTTGTCACACCAGATTTTTTGTGTCGACATATATTTAGTTTCCGACAGTACGGAACATTTGAATTCAGATGTAAAATTTATAAGTATGGGAAAATATTTATATTTTGTTACCATGGCAACCATTTCTCCTATCTTCCCTATGAAATACAAGAGTAAAGTGGTCTTCAGAAGATTTCAATCGCAAAATGAGAATATACATTTTAAAGAGCATCTAAAAAATAATTGATTTTTGAATTTTAAAAAAAATCGTTGGAGCAAATTTTGAGAAAATCGAAAAAAACTGAAAAAGTACATCAGTAAAGTACTAGTAATCTTTGGCCGATTTTGATTAAAAGCTTATTTTTCCGGTCCCGGGGGTGTTTAATTTAAATATAGAATTTCAACCTCGTAGCTCAATTCCTTCATGCTTAAAATTGAACACAGACACACACACCCACCCACACACCCACCCACACACCCACCCACCCACACACAGACAGACCATGTCGCGAAAACCACTTTTTTGGATTCAGGGGACCTCAAAACGTGAAGATCCATCAAAATCTCGACATCGAATTTTTGACATGAATCCAATACTTTCTCTCTATATATATATTACATATATACATAGGTAAGAGAAAGTAAAAAAAAGCCAGAGATTTTGGAAAAAAGTTGAAGATTTAGGGAAAAAAAGCAGGAAAGACGAAGTAAAGCCGGATGCGCTAGGGCGCCCATGTCGACACAAAAAATCTGGTGTGACAAGCACAGAACACAACTTTCGATTACCGAACGTACGAAAAAGTTGTGTGCTGTGCATCAGTCACACCAGATTTTTTTTAAACTAATAATATTATAATATAATGTCAAAACCAAATGTTATTCAAAGTACTTGTGAATAATTCAATGACCTTTTTGTGGGAATTAAATCTACTTAAAATAAAAATGAACTTTTTTGTAGACAATAATTCCATTTTGTTAAACAAATTAACCTGTTGAGTTGTCGTATTTTAGTCTTTTTGTTTGCGCTAATCTTCAAGCAAGCCTGGGGGAGTTCTAATTAATTTAATCATCGTCCTCCCTTTTATATCTCGTTTTGGAACGAAATTATCGAATTGCTTGCTATCTTCATTGTGGTATGAGGGTAAAAAGGTTTTTGACCTCTCATTTATATTAAACTTTGTTGCATGTTTTAAATCGAAATAATTATTCTCTGACAGGTAGGCAAAGGATTAAATAATGAAAAAAAAAAATAAATAAAATTCGATTAAATAGAATTTAATAAAAAATATTAAATAATAAATGAGGAGAAGGGTGCAGACAGTCAAAAAATAAAATAAATATTATTTTTTTTCTATCAGGGGTTTTAGGTTTTTCAAAACATTAATTAATTTAGCTGCAAACCTTCCTTTGGATTCGTCTTAATTTTAATGTCATCAACTTGAATCGTTATAGGGCAATCTTTCCCAAACTGCGCCAATGCGCCCCAGTTTTCTCTGGGAGCCGTGAAAATTTTTCTATACAAAATATTATATTAATTTTTCGCTAGTAGTAGAAAAATAAAAGTCAGGAGATTTAATTATTACTTTCTCTTACCTATGTATATATATCAGGGCGTATATAAGGGGGGGGGGGGGGCCGGGGGGCCCGGGCCCCCCCGAAATTTCCCAAACACATATACATATATAGGGATATACAGATATCAGCGCAACAAATTTTTCCGCAGGATGGACAACTTTGGTTCCGCAATAGAAAAAAACTGTTCCGCAAAAAATTTCGTGTGAAAAAAGTATAGTTTCTTAAAAAAAAATTTTCCACAGAAAAATTTTTGAGTTCGGGCCCCCCGAAAAAAATTTCTATATACGCCCTTGATATATATGTAATATATATATAGAGAGAGAAAGTAGATTTTGATGGATCTTCACGTTTTGAGGTCCCCTGAATCCAAAAAAGTGGTTTTCGCGACATGGTCTGTCTGTCTGTGTGTGTCTGTCTGTGAACAAAATATCTCAAGAACGAAAAGAGCTAGGAAGTTGAAATTTTATATTTAAATTAGGCACCCCCCCTGGGACGTGACACGAAGCTTTTGAACAAAATCGACCAAAAAGTACTAGTACTTTACTGATGTAGTTTTTCAGTTTTTTTCGAATTTCTCTAAATTTGCTCCAACGATTTTTTTTTAAATTCAAAAATCAATTATTTTTTAGATCTTCAATAAAATGTATATTCTCATTTTGTCATTGAAATCTTTTGAAGACCACTTTACTCTTGTACTCCATAGAAAAGATAGGAGAAATGGTTGCCATGGTAACAAAATATAAATATTTTGCCATACTTATAAATTTTACATCTTGAATTCAATTGTACCCTACTGTCGGAAACTAAATACATTTAGACACAAAAAATCTGGTGTGACAAGCACAGAACACAACTTTCTCTTACCTTCTGTAATCGAAAGTTGTGTGCTGTGCGTCAGTCACACCAGATTTTTTATTAAATAGAATTGCAAACTGCAAACATAAGAGGTATAGATAGGCCTATATCACCACGTATCTGAACCAAGGGCGGATCTAGAGGTGTTTCTCGGGGGGGGGTAATCTGGTGTGACTCGTCGCACAGCACACTATTTTTTCTTAATTTCGGTAATTCAAAGGCGCATTCTGTACTTGTTTGCCAGAATATAAAAACAAATCAAATTTTAAAGTATTAATTTTTAAAATTTTACATTCAAAATAAATTTTTTTTCAAAAAAAAGTATTTTTTTTTTTAAATCTCTGGGTAGGGCGGTAATTACCCCTTTTACCCCCCCCTTGTATCCGCCCTTGATCTGAACTCGAAATAAAGAATAACTATTAGAAACATAAATTTTCCCCTGAGATTTGAGATGGGGCGCCACGCGAAAATTCTGATATAATAAGGGCGCTGAGAAATGAAAAAGTTTGGATAAGAGGGAAGAAATGACAGATACAGCTAAGGTTTTTTATTTTTTTTATTTATTCAATTCACACAGCTGACGTTTCAGTTCCGTGTTTGAACCATCTTCAGTCATTATGGAAGAAGTGTCATAGTGGATTTGAGAGTTTGCTCAACAATGTATAAAATCCACTATTTCACTTTCATAATGATTTTTCGCCAGCTCTGAAGATGGTTCAAACATGGAACCGAAAAGTCAGCTGTGTGAATTGAATAAAAAAAAAGAAAAAACCTCTCATTTCTTCCCTCTTATTATGGGTTCTGTGCTTATTCCACCAGATTTTTTTGTGTCAACATTTGTTTAGTTTCCGCCGATATACCAGGTATTAGAATTCAAGATATAAAATTTAAAAACAGAGAAAAATATTTCTATTTTTTTTTACCAAGGTAATTATTTCTCCTATCAAAATAGTGTGAGCGAATTTTGAGAAAATCGAAAAAACTGAAAAAGTGCATCAGTAAAGTACTACTAACTCTTGGCCAATTTTGTTCAAAAGTTTCGGGTTACGACCCAGGGAGGGGGGGGGTGCCGAACTTAAATATAAAATTTCAATCTCCTAACTATTTTCGTTCTTTCTGTATTTCTTGAGATATTTTGTTCACAGACAGACAGACAGACACACACATAGACAGACAGACCATGTCGCGAAACCACTTTTTTGAACTCAGGGGACCTCAAAACCTGTATACCCATCAAAATCTCGACATCGAATTTTTGACATGAAACCAACTACACTATATATTTCATATAGGTAAGAGAAAGTAAAAAATTAAATAAATAAAAGAATTGTAGGCCTAAGTAATAATGTGTGTGAAATCTCTCTCTAGGAAGGTGTAAAAACAAAAACCTCAACGCGGATGGGTTAATCCATATTGAAATTTTATTCATGAATAGAAAAGAAGGGAAGCTTACTTGCAAATAGTTATTCTACGTACAGTCTCACTATCTCGGCAAAATAAAAAAAAAATGTATTTCATAAAATACATGTATATCTTTTTTTTTTTTTGAATTTATTATAAGAAGAGACAACAGCATTATGATTTAATTAAATTCTATTTGCTTAGCTGTAAATTCTAGAGACACGTGGATTATGTTGTTTTTTTACTTAGAGCCAGATTACACGTGCATATTAATCGAAAACAAGGCATTTTGACTTGCACATTAGCTCTTTAACTGATTATAATTCATATCTCAATCAGGCGAGGAAAAGATGGGATTATTAAATTGAAAATCCAGACTAAAAGATTAAAGTCCTTTCTTTATGATTAAAGAGAAAATAAAATTACACCTTGTTATATAATAAAGTCGGAGAATATTTTGGCTATGACAGCAAGTCCCTATGAAAAAATTAACTAAAAATTAAATTTAAACTATCAACCGTTAGCTCGAGTTAAAACATTATAATATAGAGATTACAAATTTAAAAAATTAATTTAAAAACACCAGGTTATATTTTTCATAGATTTATTATACAGTATCATGTGTCATCATATATAAAGGATGATGTAAATTTACTTCTGATGATGACCCATGGGAGTATGTTTTAATTTTTAATAAATATTTGGAATTTATAACCTAGTATTTTTAACCCAATGAAGTCAGTGACTGTGCAATCGTAACATGGTGTCTTTTGAAGGTCTCAGATCCTGAAATGACAAAAAAAAACTGATTAATAGTTAATGAAGCTATGATGTGATATTAAGATTACGATTAGCTTAACTAGAAGTGAAAAGACTCGAAAGTCATAGTCATCTAGCTTATCTGAGGGATAGCTAGTTAATTAGACCTGAAACAATCGGCCCTAAGTGTTCATCTTTCATTATCTTTATTTCTGATTTTCTCCAATGTTTAGTTTATTATAAACCGTCAATGTGATAAAAGAGAAAACCAAGATAGAGGGAAACATACTTAAAAAAAAATCAAACCTCACCTTTGCATTGATTGGTGAAATACTTTACAAAAAAAAAAGCATATTTAATGAGAAAGCTTTATATGTGATGGCCACATTGCTTAAGACACAAAAGGTGGTTTGGCACGTGGCAGACTAATCGGGTAGGCTTCCGAGAATATAGAAAGAGATTACTTTCGGAGATAATTTGCATGCAAGTCGATAACCAAATAAATGGAAATAAGTAAGGAGTATGATCCCCCTACCTGAACCCTCAAGACACGTGTCGAAATCAAATTCTTTGCCAACAAACAATTTCACTAAATTGTAAAAGCGCAATACAATCAATCAGCACAGGAGAAGAAAATATGATAAAATAGACAAAAATGTTGTGGCTACCCGCACAGCATTAACTTTCTTAGCTTCGGTAATTGAAAGTTGTGCTCTGTGACACTAGATTTATTTCGTTTCCGAATTCAAGATATAAAATTTATAAATGGCTGGAGAAGAGCAACAGTTGTGGGTAAGGGATGTCAAGCGTGGCAAATTCTCGGATGGGTGGCACCGAGAAATCAGCACGTTGAACGTCCCCCTGTAATTATCAGTTCATTAATATTGAATATTTAATATATTGAAATCACTAATGGCCTCAGTAGCCAAAAATAAAAAAATTTAAAAAATACAAGAGGCCTTAAAACAATTTTGAGGGCAAAAGGAAAAAATTAAAAAAAAACTCTGTGCATCAGTAAAGTTCTAGTAGAAGATGATCTCGAAGCTCATTTCCTTCAAGTTTTATTTTGAAATAAAGACACACAGACAGAACCCAAATTTTTGGACTCGGCGTGTATTTCCATCAAAATTTCGACCTCTAATATTTGACTTGAATTCTTTCGCTATATATTATATAGATATTATTTAGGTAAGAGAAAGTAAAAATTAATAAAAACAGCTTAACTAAGTAATTAGTCGAGTAATAATTAGTGAATCGTATTTTTTTTTCAATTATATAAAGTTATTGACCAATTAAGGTGCGATTGATGGTTGGTGTCGAGGGCCGAAAGTGCCCTCTGGACCAAGAACAATCACCTTGCAAACAGCCAGCAAAGGAGCCAATTACTACACTTTTTAATTGGCTTCCCAATCAATTCGACAAATTTAATTAAAATTAGACATTGCAGAATATATAGATTTCAAAATTTCATTCATAGGAGTGAATAATATAGGATTCAAATAACGAAATAAAAATTAATATCGGTGGCGAAAATGGCTAGAGACCTTGTGCCAATGTTCTTTTGAATTGATAAATAAATAAATAAATTAATTAATTAAACTCTATCATTAACTTATTCCAAAATTATTTTCTCTAATTAAAGACGAAGAATTGTTTCAGAGTCGGAACAAGTGCACAGTACTTGAGAACGGTTGCAAAATAAGCAATCGAAACGTTGTACAGTATTTATATTTTTAATAAATAATTAATAAACACAAATGTGGTCTATAACTAAAAATTCTCCTAAAAATAAAAGAAGTTCTATTAATATTTGCAATTCCTATTATTTTATTTATCAATGATTATAGAATTACTATTAGAACCTATCATTTAAATAAATTGCTTTTGATTTAAAAAAAATAAAATTTATTAACTTTTTTTTTTTTTTAATAAATAAATATTTAATTTAGAATTATCTCTATTAATTAAAATAAAAATTTCATTATATTAAGCGGAAAAAAAGCAGACTATGATGAACTAGTGAAGTGAATGTGTGGCGTATTGTGACTGGGGATTTTAGAAGATTGAAAATTAAAAGGTGTGTAAAATAAATATTTATCCTTACGTGTTATAAACAGCCCATAATTTTTGATAGGTTCATTATAGAGCTACGTTTTGATCTAAATTTATTGAACCATCATCAAGTGTTTAAGAATATACATACGCATTTATTATTTATTTTATAAATGTTGGAAGGAGTTTTTAAAAATTCCTGATGGTGGTCCAAAAATTTAGGCAGAATAAAAAACAACGAGTTTTGATTTATTTAAAAAAATTAATAAATTCAAAATAAAGTCAATTAGTCTCAGCAGTCAAAATGATAAAAAAAAAAAAATCGAGTACCCATCTCGCCCTTTTTTAAAATGTTAAATTATCAAACAAATAGGGGGGAGAGAGGGGGAGAGAGGGGGGGGAAGACCCCCACATTTCCCCCAAAAATTTTTTTTTTTTTTTTTTAAAAAAAAAATATTTTTTTTTTAAATTTTTTTAAAAAAATATATAAAAATTTTTTTTTTTTTTATATTTAAAAAAAAAAAAAGAACGCGCCTTTTAATTTACGAAAATAAAAAAATAGAGGGGTGGGCAACAACACCCCACATACCCCCCCCCGAGAAACACCCCTAGATCCGCCCTTGATGTGGAGAGGAGTATATTTCTGTATTTGTTTGACAGTTAATTGTCTTGAGCAAGAACGCAACAAAAACGTCAACATTTAAAGAAAATTAAATAAGCCAAATTTTTAATTTAATTAAACTCTGCCCATCATCTTGTTCTTGTAATTAGCACAAACCTCCAAATTTTTAACTATTTCATCCCAGATTGTGTATTTTTTTGAGCTGATTTCAAAAAGCAAAACAGATTTTCTCCAACATGTAAGGATTTTCCACTATTCGTAATTCAAGGGATTAATAACGAAAAATGTATTAATGCATTCAAAAAAATTCTTTAATTTTTCTTACGAAAATTGTTTTTAACTATGACCTGAGCTGAAGGAATGCTTTGGAGGTTTAAAATCTGCAAAAAATCCTAATGTAGATTTGTGTTTATTTTTTTTTTTAGTTTTTTATACTCTATTTGCCTATCTTAAATTCCCTAAGCCATCCTTTCAGCGCATGTCATAATTTAAGAAAAAAAACCAATAAAAGGCGATTTAGATCCAAGAATTTTTTTAATTCTTCGTTAATTTTTTTTAATTACGATTAGTGAAAAATTCTCCTTTGATAGTGAAAAACTCTCTTGCACACAAAAATACATAACAATCAGGTGAGAGAGTTAGAACCATGACAGTTTATTGTAAATATTAATACAAAACACAGCCACATCCAAAATCTCTAACTAAAATTTTATTTTTAAAATAGAAAAATATTATTGTCTTATAAAATTTAATCCATTCGACAGATGGATCAAGAAATGGGGGAAGGAGAAGCCCAGAATGTTGTTGAAGGAGAAGAGGACAATTCGAGTCCCATTTCAATCCAAAGAAGTCCTAGTTCAGAGAGTTCAGGAGAAACTAAAGTTCTACCGGCGCCTGTTCCTGGTAGTTTTTTACCCGAAGTCGATGAAGAAGACAAGTTAGGCAGAAGAGACCTCTTCTTAGCTCTCGTCAAGGAAATGCCCAACTTTCCACAACTCTGGGATGCATATCATAAGCAGTACCACGAATGGAAGTTGCTGGGGCAGAAAACTAATCTTCCAGGTATAGTTAGTTTGTATTTATTATTAGGCCAATAATTTCCTAAAGGTCCTTATCAAGTAAAAGGCACGAGCAGCAGAATATTTCTATATAAGTATTAAAGATTTAAAAGTCTATTATTATTATTAGATGATAGCACTCACCCAGGACTGAATGTATTCAGGAAGGGTGTAAAATATATAAAAAAATATACACTTTAATTAAATTTCAACTTCTCAAAATTATTATTATTATTTTTTAGGGGAGGGTAGAGGAAGCAAGCAGCAGCTATTAAAGATTTCATCTGTTGATTCATTTACAAAACTAATCTGTACAATTTTGACAAAAGTTAAATGAGAACTTATAAAAATTCTTTCAAATTCATCATTTTTAAAATAAAAACTTTTCTGCGATCTATTCAGATAAATATTTTTTAATTAAATATAAAATTCGCAAAAGAAATGCCTATCTTGGATTGGTTAATTTTTATTCCCATAAGAATAAAAATGTTTAAATTAATAAATCATTTAAAAAATTAATTAAACAAAAATTTTTTTTTAAAGAAATGGGACTCATGCTTCACTGGAATTTCATACTGCACGTATACCATGAGATAGGCAAGGCTATTAACGATCCAAAAACTATCACTTCAGAAAATAAGCCCAATCTTGAAGAGATGGAACTCTTCGTAAAACTCAGTATTCTGAATGGAACCATCGAAATGCCAAAACCACCTGGGACTCTACCATTGCCGAAAGATAAGAAAATAGAAGAAGAGAAAAAAAATCCCAATAAAAAAACGCCGTAAATTGAAGGAAACCCCAGCAACGCCAGGGACTTCTTCTAGCCAGCCATCAACATCAACATCATCATCCTCGACAGATGAAGGCCTAGTTAAGTTTATCAATTTCAAAGACAGACTCCTTTACTATCTTCTCCATGCCTATTATCAAGCTACTAAAAATGAAGTCGTCCTCCAGGCCATTCATCACTTCAGCACCCTCACACCCGAAATTAAGGAAACTATGTATCAGGGTACTCTCAGAGTTGTAGTCAAAAACGCTATGTTTTCACCGGGGGGATTTTTTTAAAATGAAAATAAAACATTAAACAATAAAGATAGGAAAAAAATTTTTGAAATTAAATCGGGCTGGAGTAGAAAGATGGAAAAAAAATAACACCCAAAGAGATTTTCACTTCTTTAATTGAAAAGAGAAAACAAAATTTTTTAAATTCGCAAAATATTTTAATTTAAAAAAAAAAAAATTGATCTAATAATTAAGTTGATTAAATAATATTAGGTCAGTGAGGTCAAGTTTTAAATTAAGAATTATGATTTTTTCCCTTTTTATATTGTAAATAAATTAAATATAACCCCCACCATAACTAATATATTTATTACAACTGGAATCGATGTCGTACATGAATAATTAAAATTTTTTAATTAAGATTTTCCTTATAATAGCTTCACCGGTTGCCATTGAGGGTTTTTATTTTTTTTTATGAATTTTATTCGCAAAGCAACTTTTAGATGTTAGGGAGAAAAATCTCGTGAAAAATATTCTCGTTATATCTATAAACCATTAATTAAACTGACTATGATCAACATTTCTGTGAAAATTAATGTACGAACAGACTCTTTCTCCAATAAAAAGTAATTTATTCTTTACTTTTTTAATAAAAAATAATCTATGGGAAAAAATGGTATTTTAATCTAATTTTTAAGTGAGTTTTGTATTTAGATGAAAGAGAGGGAGGTAGAATATGTAATTTATATGAAATCAAATTTTTTCTTTATTTTATTCACCAATAATTTATTTGAGAAAAAAATTTGTTTAAATTTATATTTATTGATAAAAAAATATTATATATTATACTATTTATAATTAATAGTACGAATGAAAAATTGAAACTAGTCATTGTTATATTATTGTTAATATTCGCTTCACGCCCTCATAGCTAGTCACTATCCATTATTATTAAAATGTTGTTAATGTTCTATTTGAAAAATTAAACAAAAGAAAATACTCTATTTATTTTATATATTGTTACCTTTTTTAATGGTATGAAGTTTGAAATATCAATTTATATAAATATCATGTTATTATTTTCTTTATTGGTTTCTTATTTAATCGACCCTTAACCCCTGCTCGCTGTAGTGAAGACCTGTTTTATAATCAAAGTTTTTTTTTTTTTTTTTTTTTTTTTTTTTTTTTTTTTTTTTTTTCCCCCCCCCCCCTATACAATAGTTTATTTTTTAATATTTAAATTACTTTAGCGTTTTAATTTGTATATATTTGAAATTATATAATATGGAATGGAAGAGAGTAAGTACAGTCGGATCAAATAAAGAGAGCATTTGGATGCCAAACGCCGAAAAGGAGACGTTTCTGGCAAAATTTTATTCGTCCATCCTCAGTCCTAGTAGGATTATAAACTAATTAGGCACAAAGTTGTCATTGTTGTTGCGGCACGAATTTGTGCACATGTATATTTTTTTATAAAAACAGGCGAGTGTTTATGTTTCTTGAGAGTCTATAAGATATCTTAGCAGAAGGACTGCCTGTCCCAGCTCGGGTAGCTCGTGGTCGCCATCCACATACCCACAAGATGTGGGCCCCTGAGCGAATATCTTACAAATTGTTAGTCTATATAAGATATCTTATAGTCTCACGAAACATTAACACTCGCCTGTTTTTATAAAAAATTTACATGTCCACAAATTCGTGCCGCAATAACAATGACAACTTTGTGCCTAATTAGTTTATAAACCTACAAGGACTGAGGATGGACGAATACAATTTTGTCCGAAACGTCTCCTTTCGGGCATTTGGCATCCAAAGGCTCTCTTTTATTTGCTACACCTAGTACTTACCCTCTTCCATTCCAATACACTCAACAGGGAACTTCTTCTTCAAACTTATATTTATTTAAATGTCCATATTGATAACATAAAAACTAAGAGGAGTGGTCGAACCCTTAGGCAGTCCGATAAATATTTATTTAAATCATTTGGGTACTAAATGGTGTAAAAAAATGTCCCTTGAAAAATTTGTATCTTATATTATACAAAGTCTAAATTTCACTTTATTTTTATTT